>CAUYRT010039952.1:0-10127 GCA_963574885.1 Lepilemur ruficaudatus
TCTGCTGAAAAGTATGACCATTAGTCATTCCTTCTGTTCTTGTGTCATTATTTGGACAAAACACTGGGAAATATCACCTGTTTTGCTGAGTTCCTCTCACGGCCCAAACGCTGCCTGTCTTGTAAAGCAGAAATGAAAGATCTGGACTCCTCAGCATCCCTTGTGAAAGATCATCTGATAGATCATAGAAAGCAGAGTAAGAAATCAGAAGGTATTAGCAAGAAACAGAGTGTTTGGGGCAGACAAAGAATGAGTGAAGTGTGAAGTGTGAAGACAGCCACACTCTTGCACATAGAACCTTAATATAGACTTGGGGATAGAAAATAGAAATAGGGATGGAAAGACAAAAAGGTAGAATAAGAGAGGAATGAATCATTGTAATAAATGCAAGCAGTGAAAAGTGTCTAGTGACAGTGTAGCTGAAAAAGGATGTCAATAATAAATTTATATCTGGAAGGGGGATTTCTCAATCTCTTCTTTTTTATATAATCAATCAGCTTGTTTTGGTAGGTGGGTGGGTGGGGATAAAGAAATTAGGGAGATGTTGAATGTGAATGCTGCAGGAAAAAAGGACAGCAAATGCAAGAAGGGGAAACATACCATAAGCTGAAGGAATCAAAAGGAGTAACTGTGAGTCAGGGATGACTGGAAGAAATTTAAGCAAACCTCTATTCCACATAGATACCTCATTACCAGTGACAAATTCTGAGATATTGGGAAGAATGTTGTCTCTCAATCTATTCATAATTGTTTTTTTGCTCAAATTTTATTTGTTTTGTAAAAGACAGAGGGAATAGTGTTATACTTTATTTATACTTTATCTTCAACTCTATAAATTCATTTCTACCATACAAAGTAGCACATACTATGTCTTTTTTGGTATTTATTGACATCAATATATAGAATATTTTCCAAATATTTGAAATTTAAGCTGCTGTAACTAAATTACTTTAAATCAATCAAAGTAAATATAATTTATATCAGAATCTAAGGTGTATTCAGAAATTAAATATATTTATATAAATTGTTGGAAATTATTTTTGGTGGTTGAAATAACACCTGACAAGTAAGAACATCACTGGACAATCTATGTGAGTTTTCGTTATAGAAACTTATGATTATTTAACAGTTTTAAGTTCTGCTTATGAAATATATTTTGCATGATGTGTTAAGTCAGTGTCTCAATATGACAGTAATTTGAATATAGTAGAGAAAATAAACTTCTACTAAATTTAATGAAAGAGATTAAGAATCTTACATGTATATGTGAAACTTTTCTAATTTATACTTACTTTCAGTGTCATCACATAGAGAATAGAAACTTTAGGAAATATTGAAACAGAGTCCATGAAAGAATATGTAACAGTCTCAGAGCATGATAATCCCAGGAATGTTTATTTTTATTTAAAGATGTAAAGTCTATTGCATTTCATCTATGGTCAACTTTAAAAAGTAAAGTTACACCTGTTCACATTCACTCATCTCTCTTAAAATATTCTGATATTACTTCTTTATTACTCTCTGGAAGACATCAAAGGATTATACTAATAGAAAAGAAATAGAATTACAAAGGTGTTTAACAGGTTCTTTTGGTTAAAAAAGAAAAATCCATGCAGGGAGTATGGAGAAGATCAACACATAAAAGAGTTAGTGAACGTACCATAAATTAGTCCAATACCATTAAATTACCATATTCAAATGCAAAAAGGATATTGTATAAGGAACAAATATATGAACCCATTATGGGGATTAACTAACTCTAAGCTGTTTGGTGAGGAGATGACGAATCTAAGCTGAAAGAACACTCTAAAGTCTAGAAAACTGTCTGGTTGCCTTGGAGATGGAAAGACATTTGAGAAGACGCAGCAGGAGATAGCTTATCACACACACTTCAGGTTTGCAAAAATAAAGAACTAATTATCCTCTTGATTGTCATGACGGCAACAGAGCAGGAGAGTTTTCCATGTATGTGTCCCTCTCCTAAATGGTCGTGGCCAGAGTAGTATGAGTTACCCTTTTAAGGCTCTGTTAGAGTGAGCCACATTCACTGCTCTGCTCGGAATGCCTAGCAGAGTCATTCATTCATTCACTCAATACTAAATTGATTGAATAAATGAATTGATTGAATTTATATTGACTGCAGGAAGGAGTAACTTCAGAAAAAGGTGAATAAAGGCAGAGAAACAGAATTGTCTGCATCAGAGCCGAGTTAGTTAAACTGATACTTAAATCAGAGGAGGATATGTTGCTGGAGCAATTCTTACGAAAAAGACAAGCAAGGTGAATGGAGCACTTTTCTTTGCTTCAATCATAACCTGATAGCATCATAATTAACATTACTTATTGACTGATCATGTACTGCTCATAAAATGATACTTAGTAAGCATTTGTTACGTTCTGGACACTTAGTCCATTATTTGGTAAATATTGGGCAAATTTAAAATTTATTTACAAATTTATTTACAAATTTATTTGTAAATAAAGTTGTGGTAGGCCAGGATTTGGGAGATCTGTGTTCTGATAACAATGTGAATTGATTTGGGGGATCATGGAATATCACTGCTATGATCTGAATGTTTTTACCCCCTCTCCCTCAAAAATTCATGTGTTAAAACCAAATCCCCAACATGATAGTACTGAGAGGTGAGGCCTTTGGGAGGTGACAAGGGTATGATGGCAAAGCCCTTATGAATGGGATTATTGCTCTCGTAAGTGAGTCCCGAGAGCACTTGTTCTCCCTCTACCACATGACAACAATGAGGAGTTGGCATCTGCAACTTGGGAAGGAGCCCTCTTCAGAACCTGATCATGTTAACACCCTTATCTTAAACATCCCAGCCTCCAGAACCCTGACAAATAAATTTCTGTTGTTTATAAACTACCCAGTCTGTAGTATTTTCTGATAGCAGCCCGTATTGACTAAGACAATCACCATCAATCTGCACCTTGCCTGCCATGAAAGATTATTCTAAAAGGGTAAACAATAAAAAACAACATGTTTATTCCTGAACAAAATGTTAGGGCAATCTAGAATAAATACCCTTCCCTCCACATACCATTTATAATGAACAACTCATAATAATAATATTAGTAATAAATCATCTAATTAAAAGAATTATTTTTAAGGTGGCAATTTTTTCAAAATGGAGTAAAATATATTTTCATGTGCAATTTTTTTAAATCTTTTTGAAAAAATACTGTCTAAATGACAAGTTTCTTAGAAGCAAAACCCGAGTGAAGATTTTTTTTATTTAATTTGGATGCCAGAATTCTCAGATGAAGACCAGTGTTAGTTTGATTTTTCAGGGGAAACCCTAGAACAAAAATTGTACCAGGGTTATTGGTGGACTCTACCGTCTTCATTTCCCTGGCCATCCTTTTTTGGGCGGTGGGGAACACGGCGGAAAGCACAGAGTTTGTGGCAGAGATGGAGGTGGTTGGAGGGGAAGGTAGTATTCCTGTGAGGCAGCTCATCTTGTCCAAAGGCAGGGCTAGAAAACCTCTGCGGGCTCCAAAGAGCAAAGCGGATCCCCACGTTCCCTTTCTGTTCTGAACTGTTCTGAGTGTGACGCTCCAGGCAGCAGATCAGTGCCGTTACTATGTCCTGGCCCGAACGAGTGAAATATACAAAAGTTAGCTCTCCTGTCATAAACAGGATTTACATTTCAAAACAAAAGTCAATTTGAAGCAAAGAATCTGAGAAAAGAGTTCAAAGGATATACTGTTGAATTTCATGAAATTAAAAAAATATAGTCAGGATGTTTTAGATTCTTTTGATGGTTGATAAAGTTGATGTAAGTGTAATACATTATTATTAACTACAACTGGAAAATAGATAATAATTCTTAAATAAGGCTAATACGTTAGAAAGAGTCCTAACTTGAATCCAGATAAAGACATGGCTTTATTTCTAGAAATTTTATTATCTTTAAAGTGGAGCCAGGCTAATTTATGGAAACCTGCCATTCTTGTTCTTTCTTATGTAATGAAAGCCCAATCTTGCAGAAAACTATGGTTCTAAGCTTAAAATAATTTATAAATTATGTGAAAACTGTTTCTAGATTTAAGACTATATTATGTACAAAGTTGATATGAAGTCTAGTCTCAGCATATAATGTACACAATATGGAACACAAAAATAATTTAAAATATTTTGTTATTTCCATCTATTTTTCCTCACCATGAGGTGACTATCTGTAGACATTATATTCTGTCTGCCTTTTCTTTATTCTTACAGAGCAAATACTCTTGAGCATCTTTCATTTAAAAATTGTCCGAATCTCCTATATTGTCTTAATCTTTATCACTCTATACCTTGTCTTATTACTTATTCTCCTATTACTACTGGTTTTATGTTACACACTTTAAAGTAGCTAGTTTGACATGGTAAGAAATGGCACAGAAAGAAGGACATCAGCAGAAAGCAGAGTCGGGGAGTGCTAGGCACTACATAGAATCTCCAGTAGAGGGTGAGAGGAGATACTGGGAAAACTCAAACTTTAATAATGTATATCCCTGATAAACTCGATATTTTAACATTAGGAATAAGTAAAATGAAATATTTTGACTAAAAGTAATCACGGAAGTAGTTTAAACAATAATAGTCAGAAACTATTATTTAAAATAAGTAATAACTTTCACCCATGTAAGATTAAGAGCTTTATAATCATTTCTTTTTCTTCTTCTTCTTTTTATTCTGAGGAGAAAAAAAGTATAGGAAACCCCCACATGCATATCTTGAGAAAGAAATAGCCTGATATATAACTGAGAAGCTAAAAATGCTGTTTTGTATTATAAATTATGATATATGGTTTTATATACATAGGTTTCTGAATTTTTTTAAAACTAACTTTTGAGAAGGAGGGCATTAGAAATAAAGGAAGAAATATTCACTTATTCTATGTAAATTTATATTTCATTCTGTCTAATACCATTAACTGTTTTAATTTTACTTTTGGTATTCTTATTTTGAACAGGTGAGTACAGGATATAAGCTGAAAATGACCACAGGAAGAACATGAAGTGAAAATTTTTACTTCAAGCACAAGAGGAGACACTATTAAGAAACCAGACTAGATACATAAAATCTTACATGTGACTGTATTTATAACTGAGTATTTCAAAATTTACCTATTTTGTGTATTGTAGTATAATTGTTCTGTTTTAACCAGAGAGGATATGACACCACTGAGGCTGATGGTTAAAGGAAGTGGACTTTTTTCAGAAGAGGATTGTCTTGGAATGGGAAACGAGCTTGGTACAGTCTATTTTAGAGTGCAGGAGGTACACACTAACTTCTCTCTTGGGGACTCCCTGCAAATTGGCTTTAATAGAACTTTGGACACTGTTGAGCTTTCCTTGTGATATGCATTAGCTTGGTCCTGCCAGGAAGAGATTCACGAGGAGCTCAACTCAGCACACTAGCTTTTGGAATATGAAAAGAGAAAATTCTAGAAGTTGGATTATAATGTTTGTGTCTTATTCATTCAGTAAAGTCTTATTAAAGGCTGAAATCTATTCTCAACTCTGCTACAGGGACATATGGGGAAGGCCAGCATCATGCTATTAATGCAATATAAAAGAAACGTGGGAGAAATGGAACCAGCAACAAGCAGCAACATCAGCCTGAGGAATGTTATCAATCACATACAAGAGGTGATCACCAGAGTGGGAGCCAGATGTCACAGAAACTGTAGCATGTGGCCAGAGACAGCAGGAAAAGAATCACTTCTGTGGACCCATTACTATTAAATAATATATACAGAATGAAATCATGGGGGACTCAGAACACTCTCAGAAATTGCTGCTAGGGAAGCTCCAAGTCTACAGACTAAGAGAGATAAATAGCTCAAAGATGTCTTGAATAATACCTGTTTTGTCCATCACTGTAACTAAAGCAATGCCTGAAGTGTATGAGACTAAATCCATATTTTTGAATGAATTTTCAAGGGAATAAAAAATTATTGAGCTGTGAAAAGAAATTTTAGCCACATGCTGGTGAGAGATAATAGACATACCTGCTTCATAAGGAAACTGCAATTTTCGTGCAATTCTTTGTTTCCTCTGCAGCTGAATAAAATTCTAAATGAATAGTATTGAATTCTGCTGAAGATTGCTTCAGCTAAATAAACAGATAATGTAGTCTGTTTGGGATATTGACATTCAAATAGAGTCATTTCTATTTTATTGGGAATATAATCATTCATACTGGTAAAGTCTGTTGTTACACCTTTGGCAAAGTTAGGCTTATTATTCTTGGATTTAAATATTATAATCTGTCTCAGAATATTTACACTAATGTTTCAGGCTAAACTTTAGTCAAATGTCCTATCAAAAGGATGCCTTATTATAGATTAAATGTAAAAGTGCAAAACTCCGCTTCTAATCACAGATAGGGTCAACATGGATACGTAAATATAGGGTTTCCTGAGGTCATATTGGTAGTCATTCAGGCACCTGATTGACTTCGGAAAAGGGGTATGGTAGGAGCTTTTGTGTTACACAGGTTTAAGTATAAACTGACCCCTTGTACAAGATTTGATCTCAGGGAATTTCCATATTATTAACAGCTTTGAGATGCTGTGTTTGATGATAGTAGAATCAATCCTAATTCGGTCCTTCTCCATTTGGTTGACACACTTAGAAGGAGCTTTCGTTATTTGTGATTTGAAAGCTAAGCATCATGAACTGCAAGTTTGGCTACCCATAAATGGGACAACCATCACTAACCTGCTGTATTCCACTGCTCTCCTTCACATACCCCAGCCTAGTCAAAGTGTGCTTGTTTTTTCATTGTTTTAGCACTTTTTTTGTGGGTAGGATGAGTGTTAGACACCTCCAGTTAACAATCTTGTTGATATCCTGAGATGATTTCTTTTTCTTTTTCTTTTTTTTTTTATATTTCAACATATTACAAGTGTACAAATGTTTAGGTTACATGTATTCCCTTGCCACACCAAAGTTAGAGCTTCAAATGTGTCCATCCAAAGATAGTGTGCACTGTACCCATCAGGTTGGCATATACCCATCCCACTCTCCCCCTTCCCATCTCACCAACAGCTGATGAATGTTACTACTATATGCACACTTAAGTGTTGATCACTTAATACCAATTTGATGGTGAGTACGTGTGGTGCTTCTTTTTCCATCCTTGTGATACTTCACTTAATAGAATGGGTTCCAGCTCTATCCAGGACAATACAAGAGGTGCTAGATTACCATTGTTTTTTGCGGCTGAGTACAACTCCATGGTATACATATACATTTTATTAATGCACTCATGTATTGATGGGCACTTGGGTTGTTTCCACATCTTTGCAATTGTGAATTGTGCTGCTATAAACATTCTAGTGCAGATGTCTTTTTTATAGAATGTCTTTTGCTCCTTTTGTTAGATGCCCAGCAATGGGATTGCTGGATCAAATAGTAGTTCTACTTGTAGCTTTTTGACGTATCTGCATATTACTTCCCACAGAGGTTCTACTAGTTTGCAGTCTCACCAGCAGTGTATGAATGTTCCTATCTCTCTGCATCCACGCCAACATTTATTGTTTTGGGACTTTTTGATGAAAGCCATTCTCACTGGAGATAAGTGATATCTCATTGTGGTTTTCATTTACATTTCCCTAATGATTAGAGATGTTGAGCATTTTTTCATATGTTTGTTGGCCATTAGTCTACTGCAATTCCTATTTAAAAAACCAATGTCATTTTTCACAGATCTAGAAAAAAATAATTCTATGTTTCATATGGAAACTGAGAGGGCCCAAAATAGCAAAAGCAATCTTAAGAAAAAGAACAAATTTGGAGGCATCAATTTACCAGACTTCAAGCTATATTACAAGATTATAGTAACTAAAACTGCATGAAGTTGGCACAAGAACAGAGACATAAACCAATGGAACAGAACTGAGAATTCAGATATAAAACCATCCTCATGTAGCCATCTGATCTTTGACAAAGCAGACAAAAACATACACTGGGGAAAAGAATCCTTATTCAATAAATGGTGCTGGGAAAATTGGATAACCACATGTAGAAGACTGAAACAGGATCCGTACCTCTTACCTCTCACAAAAATCAACTCACAGTAGATAACAGACTTAAATCTAAGGCATGAAACTATTTCATTCCAACATTCTAGAAGAAAATGTTGGAAAAACTTGTATAGACATTGGCGTAGGCAAAGAATTTATGAAGAAGACTCCAAAGGCAATCTCAGAAACAACAAAAATGAATATATATATAGAACTCAGGAAAATCAGAAAGAAAAAATCAAATAACTAAATCAAAAATTGAGCAAAGGACGTGATCAGAACCTTTTAAAAGACTGAGATAATTTCTTAACGTAGCTCTCTTTCAGAATTTTACAGCAAACATTAAAACAGGTGAAAATACATTAGATTATTGCTATTACAACTAAATTCCATTAAAACTATGATTTTCAAAATTTACTTTATCATTGCAGCATGAATCAAATATATTACTTAAATTCTTTGCTCCCTAAAAAGTGTCCTGCATAATAATGGCAAAATTATATAATTAAAAAAAAAACTATGCTGTGCATGTTACTAACTTGAGCTTGGTTAGCAACAAATGCTTTTTAAATTTTTTTTTTTTTGGTCTTCCTTTGAAAAATAACCCAATGAAAATGAAGGGATTTATTTTTAAGTGATAATTGTTATCTTACTGTTTGAGGTAGTAAATAAAAGATATTCTCAATTTAAAATCACTGTAACATTCATAACATTCTGCATTGTTGTTTTGAACAGAATGTGATATATGTGCATATGTAAATATATATATATGTATGTATAAAATAGTACTATGCAAATAACAAAAATGATTCTGTTTAGCTATACTTGGGCACTCAAAATCACTTATACTTCAAGTTTACACTTTAATTCAGATAGCTATGTATCCAGTACGAAGGAAATTTTTCTGAAGTAAATTTTACAAGTAAATCAAAACATGAACAAATGAGTAAAAACAGTAACAACAAAAATCTATAGAATATCATTAGAAGTGAGGTGGCACAAGATTGGAAGAATGGGCTCCACATGTACTGGCCATCAAATTGGTACTGACTGATTGTCACTATGGTGCTCAAATGGTGGTGGTGTTCACTAGGGATTAGGAGGTCGAGGGAGTATTCTCACAACTGAGGGACACGGTGAGTATCGTAGAGGGGAGGGGCATGCCTCTAACCCTTGCTAGGAAGAGGCAAAGATATAAAATGTAACTAAAATGTTTGTACTCTCATAATTTCCTGAAAAAAAAAGAAAAGCTCCTGGATATAAAAACTAAAAAAATCTATAGGATATCCTATAGGCTATTCAGGCCCAGGTACTATGATTGTGTTTTAACACAGGATTACATTTACTATCAAGTTCCTCTTCTATAGAACTCGTATTTCCTAGGGTTTGAGAAAGAAGGAACATGCTTTTATAAATTATTTATATGTAATTACTTTTGTAATAATATATTTATTTGGGGACACAATTCTACCCACTACACTGTCTTCAATTTATAAAGACTGTAAAAATACTGTACAGAATGGAGCAATCTGTATAAGTAACATCGTATAAAAGTTGTAGAATATTTTTTCCTTTCAAATTAAGAAATTATGTTGGTTTTTTTTAAAATTTGGGTTAGATTTCTATCACTGGTTCACCCGCAAACTTTTTCCCAATAGTCAAAATGTCCCAATCCATCTAAAGATGCATTGTAATGTACCAGGTTTTGATCAATAACTGTGAAGGATATAAGCTTTCTCTGTACTCAAACATTCAACAAGTTAGCCAGCCAGTTTCATAATTGTTCGTATAAGATACAGACTCCTGGGGTCAGAGAAAAAGGACTACTTACTAGTCATAGCAATAGCAGTAGCAAGAGGTTATTTTGCACTGGATCAGTGAGTTCCAGTCCCACACGGTGACTGGAAGAGGGCTGGATGACACATATACACACAATGGAGGGTGTTACACAATGGCTATCAAGAACTTAAGAGAACCCATATTTTATACATGGCAATAAGCATGCCTGCCTTTTTCTCTGGAAGGAGTTATATCTTTGTCTTTCAAGGTCACATATAATAATAATGGCCTCAAAAAATAGTCCAGATTAAA
>CAUYRT010039954.1:0-113056 GCA_963574885.1 Lepilemur ruficaudatus
CCTGTAGTCCCAGCTACTTGGGAGGCTGAGGCAGGAGGATCGCTTGAGCCCAGGAGTTGCTGTGAGCTAGGCTGACACCACGGCACTCTACAGCCCGGGCAACAGAGTGAGACTCTGTCTTAAAAAAAAAAAAAAAAAGAATCTAGTAAACTATTTTCAGCAATTATTGCTAACTTAGAAACAAAAGTAGCACATCTGCATTCTAGTGATTATAACAAACTCATTGTCACATTAAATGCAAAAACACCCTCTTTTACTTAAATATGTATTTAAATTTGTTTTTACAAACAGTAGGGATGAAGTTGCAACAACACTGGTTATTAGTGATATAACTAATCGCTAATTTGCTAAGCCAAATTTGTCTCTCTCTCTCTGTACATAATGACTGAAAAGCTAAAAATCAGATTTCAAGTATAGCTTATGGAATGTTTTATTACATGGGAATAGGCTTCTGTGAGCTTATACAAATGTGTGTGATGTTTTAAGTTCACTCTGAATTACCTTACATACAAAATATCTTTTATGTTCTTGAATATGGATTTATGTATGATTCATCAAAAACAAGACAAAAAAATTTTTTTTAATTTTATTTTTTATTCTACCTAGAGCTACACCCAAGAAGCCTTGAACAAGTGGATTCCAGGGCAAAAAAATTTAAAACCAAACATACACCCTTATTATTTGTTTCATTTAACACACTTGAGAAAGATGACTGGATTGATAAGAAAGGATAGAAAAACCAAAATTAATGACTAGCATTCATATATATAATTTTTAAAAATCAACAGTTGCCATTCATTTCTCAAATGGTACCAGGGATCAAGAGTTCAGTAACAGTTTTGAGGTGGAGCGTGGCGGCTCACACCTGTAATCCCACCACCTTGGGAGGCAGAGATGGAAGGATTGCTTGGGGCCAGGAGTTTGAAAGCTGCCTGGGCAACACAGTGAGACTCTGTCTCTACATAAAATTTAAAAAAATTAGCAGGGTGTGGTGGTGCACACCTGTAGTTCCAGCTACTCCAGAGGATGAGGCGGGAGGATTGCTTGAGCCCAGGAGTTCAAGGTTACAGTGAGCCGTGATGGTGCCACTGCACTGCAGCCTGGGCAACAAAGCAAGATCCTGTTTCAAAAAAAATAACAAACAAATAGAGTCTTGCCAGGTATGACTGCTTCCCTACAGAAGGCAAAGTACTAAGTACTCCAGATTGCATTGCTTTGCCTCTGTGTCTTCTGGGCTTGTGATTAGAAACTAAAATAAAACCGTATACAAAACAAACAAACAAAATCCTTTGGCTACGTTTGCATAGTACAGAAAACAATGGAAAGATTTGTTGAGTTTTATATCTTCTCTCTTCCACATCTGTCTCCTAGTCTTAATTCTTTTGTTAGGAGGCAGAGGAAGAAAAAGTGGAGAATCAAAATAGAAAGAAGGAGGAAGAAAAGGGAAGGAAAAAGAGAGGAACTGGAAAAAGTAAAAATAGACAAAGGGGTTATTTTCATTGACATTTCGCATGTTCTTTGGAAAGAAGATACAGCCCGCTTTCTTTTGCTCATTGCCTTTTTCTCTCTGCCCTCCCTTCCCACCCCGGTGGGCCAGCTTGGCCACCACTCACATCTGCCTGTTGGGGTCCTGTGCTGGGTAGCAGAGTGGAACCACGGCAGGGAAGGGCTTCGCCATCTTTCCTGTGACGCCTAAGCAAAGATCCTTCAGATGGTTGTCATCTTCGGAAGACATTATTTTCTCTGACGCTCTGTTTTCTCTTGTCTGAAGCAGGAAAACTGCTGAGGTTACAAAGTGCTTTGGAGGAAAAACAAAAATAACAACAAGCGTATCCACACCTGTGCACCTGCATACGCGGAACTCCCATCCTGCTTCTGCCTCTGAGCATGCATGGCCTCATATATTCTAAAATAATAATAATAATAATTTTTTTCAAACCCAAAATGATACATCTTTTTGATTTCCCAAGGGAAAATAGACACTCTGTAAAAAGAAATTTAAATAATATATAGCTCTCAAAATAGCCACTAATGGTTTTTGGGATATTCTTTTAGAATTTTTCTTCAATGAATATACATACATATATTTTTATCCCCAAACTGTGTATATCATTCCGCAGCTTGCCTCTTAAATCTGACAGTACAATTCAGACATCTTTTCATGTCAATGCATATAGATCAATCTTGCTATTCTTAGTGGCTGCACACTCATGCGGATTTATTATAATTTATTATAGCTCATCTTCTTTATGGACATGTACATAGTTTTCTTTTTTGGCTGAAGCAAGTAATGCCTCAGTGGATGTCTTTGCATACATACTGTGCTAATTTTTCTGTAGGATAAGTTCCTAAAGCAGAATGTTTGTGTGAAAGGTAGGCTCTATTTGAAATTTTGATAGATAACACCATGTTGCCCTCCAAAAAGATTATATCTTATTTGCAATATTTTTCATCTCTGTTTGGCAAGCTAGAAACTTCTGGGTCATCACCAAACATCCTCATTTCATTTCCCAGCTTCCTTCCAAATTGTCACCACATTCTGTGATCGTATCGCAGAAATGGTCTCCTAATTCCAGCCCCCTATCTTCATCTAGTAGTAGTAGTTTCTCTTAGCTCATGTCTTATAGCAGAAATTTCCAGAAGTTCTCCAAAATCCATTCTCTTTGTCTTCCCAGGCGCTTGAGGGAGTACACGGTTTTCCCAGTCTCCATGGTGTCAGCCTAGTCCTGCCAATGGAAAGAGAAAGGAAATGGCATGTGCTCCTTCCAAGCTTGGCCCCTAGGCACCTGCCGTGCACATTTCTCCTGCCTTTTCATCTTCTGCCGGCTCAACGCTCCTGCTGACAAGGCCCTGTGGAAGGGGGATCTGCAGATGGCGCAGCCTGGGCCTCTGAACGCATGTGTCGGAGGACAGCTACCTCACTGTGGCTCCTGAGCGACCGCCCAGAGCAGTCAGTGCCTCTTGCATTGAGCTCTGACACGTTTGGGCCAATTTGTTACAGCAATTAGCCTGCAGTAGCAGAGGCAGACAGATCGCCTCATCTTTCATTCACACGATGGTGGCAGCCTTCGTCTTGGCCTCCCTGCCACCTGCTTCTTCCCCTTACAGCAGCTCTGCTGCCAGAATGATCTTCCTCTCAACCACACAGACCAGTAACTCTCTACTTGAAAGTCTCTGGGGCTCATTCTTTATAGATTTAGATTTATACTCCTCGGCCTGGAATGTAAGATCCTTTATATCATGACCACAGCCTTCCACAGGGTTGGGGTGGGGGGCAAAGTCCTCACCTGTCTTGACTTCTGTGCTGGCGCCGGAGCTTAGGAGACATTCTAATGTACTGTAGTCCTCAATACACGTTTGCAGAGTCAATCAATTCATGTCATCTGCTTTAGAGACAAATACAGTGCAATGTCAAGGAAGCAGTTTCCTCAAAAGCTATTTGCTTCATAGGATTATTAATTTGTGCTTAATAATTGGTAAAAGTATTGATTTCACAGCTCACCTCTTAAGATGGGGTAAAAGAATGTGTTTTTGGTATTGCTAGTTTAAGCCCATAACATTCTAAGCTTAAAAGGTCCTTAGAGCTCATTTAGTATCATTTTCTCATTTTTCAGATAAAACAACTGAATAAACTTGCTCCAGGCCACACAACCAGTGGGAGAGAGAGATTCAAGGGCAGCTCCCAAGGGGCCAGCACCCAGTTCATAGGTCCATCTTGCATGACACGAGGCTATCCCCAAGGACACTGGGCATAGAAAACGTGGTATCTGCTGTCTGCTGTCGTCTTAGATTCAATTTACTTTTGGGCTCCCTTTAAGGCTGTATCTGAAACTTCGGTGCTCCATTTTTCGGTTTGGTTTCCCGTCTTGATCTCACTGAGAAGAGGCAGAGCCAGCCTACTGTGCAGAGGGCATGATGTTAGATCGGGCCTCGCTCCCTGCATTCCTCTGTCATCTGTAGAATTTACTGAGCTCTTCCATGTGCAGGGCCTTCGTCATTCGTCAGGGCCTGAGGCTGCTGGGGAGCAGGGAGGCATTTTTCTAATGCGGTGGGAGGATGGCAGGTTTATAACTATAATTATGCCCTACAGAAAATAACTGTTACTCAGAAGGTATATTGTTCTCTGTACACGGGTCTGAGGCTCGGCAATGGGTGCCTGCAGAAATCAGTCAAGCAGTGAACCCAGCATTCATCTCTCATGTCACAATCTCACAGAGATTTGAATTTACCAGAAAGACAATAGGCACCATGGTGGTTTTAGTCGTGGGCACCTACTGCGTGAGGGGAAAGAAACATCGTAAGACTTTTCAGATGGCCCTGCACTCAGTCTGGTCGGGCCCACCTTCTCAGGTACCTTTCGTGTCCTCACTGACACTTCCCTGTCACTTATGGAACATGGTGCAGGGGTTTGCAGAGAACAGCTTGTTCCTGTCGTCAACCAGATATTTGCAACCACACGCTTTGGAGTGACTCCTCCCATGGAAGGAGTCGCTGGTGGACAGCAAGAGTGTAATGCAATCGTCAGGACTTGATGGGGAGGCTTAAATCTTAGATTCCAAATGATTTCAAGAAGACTTCCATTTTCAAATAGAGTTGAGGAAAAAAACCCTGAAATGCCACCTTTATTCCTCTTCTTAGAACAAGGTATTTAAAAAATACACTATGCACACTGTCTGGGTGATGGACACACTTATAACTTTGACTCAAACTGTGCAAAAGTAATTCATGTAACCAAAACAATTGTACCCCCATAATATTTTGAAATTAAAAAAAACAATATGGTCTTCAGAAAGTTCACTTGGGCTAAGTGGCATGTTGAAAACTATAACGTTGTTCATTTGTTCATCCAATCATGCATTTGATAAATATTTATTAGTAATACGCTCAATGCATTGCTGCAAGTGGCGGGATTACAACAATGACAAAAACCAAGTCCCTACCCTCACGGAGTTTACATTCCAATGGGAAAATAACAATAGGGAAAAATTATAAGCCATGGGAGAAGCATTGGTTATATTTTGGTTTATTTAAAAATCACCCTAAACTGAGTGGCTTTAAACAACAGTGGTGTATGATTTCCCCCAATTCTGTGGGCGAGCAGGGCGGGCCATTGGCTGCCCTCACCTGGGCTCGCACCTGTGGCTGCTTTGCACTGGGAGGTCAGCTGAGAGCTGAGCTCAGCTGGGAGAGCTGGGATGGTCAGGCCCCTCTGTCTTCTGTGCACATGGTGTTTTGTCCCTGGGTGGGCATAGGGTTCCATGGGAACAAGCTCCAAAGAGCAAGTGCTTATGGAGTTTCTGTGTGTGCCGTTTTTGCTAATGCCCCTTGGGGCCAGAGAGAGCCACATAGCAATGGGTGTCGATGGGCCATCAGAGAATCCATCCAGCACACTGGCGATGAGAGGTATTAAGCAAAATAAAGGATGAGAGAGGAGATGGATGGAAAGTGATGGGGCAGTTATTTCAGATGAGGAGGTCAGGGTAAGCCTCCTTGAGGAGATAATATTGGAACACAGACGTGTGGACTAGGGCAGGAGGCCATGTGGGCACAAGGAAAGAGTGTTCCAGACACAAGGGTGGCATGTGCAAAGGCCCTGCATAGCTGCAGGGCATTACACAAAGGGAGAACATCACACAGCTGGTGAGACAGCACCGCAGATGTTCTCCATGGAAGGAAACCTGTGTCTGACTTTATTCTGGGGAAGGGGCGGGGTTTGATTTGTTTGCAAAGGATCACTGTGGCTGCTGCGTAGAGAATAAACCTTATAAGAGCAAACGTGGGAGCAGGAAAAGAAGTTAGGAGGAAAGAGAGAGTGAGGTGGCTTGGCACGCAATCACAGCAGTGCAGACGGTGAGAGGGAGTAGAGCTCAGCATATGTTTCGAAATCAGGATAGAATGTGGATTGTGAGAGAAAGGCACGAAGGACAACTTCCCGGTTGGTGGTTTGACCACCTGGGTGAGTGGCACTTCCATTTTGAGAGAGATGGCATTGATCGGGGTGGGGTGGAAAGCAAGGGAGAGATGGTATTTAGGAAATGAAATCGGCTGCATCGTCTCACAAAATTGTAACTTGAACTTACAGGCAACTGACGTAGCCGTATCATTTCATAGATGAGGAAATTGGGGCCTGGAAACATGAAGGGATTCCCCTCCCCGCCCGCCTTTTTTTTAAAAGACGATACAGGAAATTCTGGCAGATTTGATGCTAGAAAACCCTACCTTGTTTTTGTTTGATTTTTCCTCCAGTGCCTCAGGGCAAAGATTTTCTCACCACTTCATGCTGCCTCCGTGGGTTTGATGAAATCACTTTTGGAATGGTATTAAAATTGCTTTTAAAGGGTTATTTCCTTCATTACTCTCCCAGTCGAGAATCAAAAAGTATTATGTATCTATTCTCTTTTCTAGGAGAATAGTTTGAAAGAGAGATTACCAAAAACTTTACTATTTTTTTTAAAAAAAATCTTTTGTTTTTAAAATGATGGTAGGTGCCCATAAAGCACTTTGGTTTATCCTACAGGAGAAATTAGTGTGCTAATAAAGGCTTTAAAATGTTTGAGTAAGTTTTTTTAGATACTCTGACTCTAATTTCTTTTTCTGTTTTAGTGTAGGGAGGCTCATATCCCATAAATAGTCAAGAGAATAAGACAGGGGAATGAGACATTGGCAGAGGGTTTGGAGGAGAGGATTCTTTGAAGATATTTAGAAGCCAGACATAGTGGCTATAATCTCAGCTACTTGGGAGGCTGATGCAGGAGGATCACTTGAGCCCAGGAGTTGGAGGCTGCAGTGAGCTATGATGGTGCCACTGCACTCCAGCTTGGGTGACAGAGTGAGATCCTGTTCCTTAAAAAAAATAAAAATAAAAATAAAAAAGTAAAGAAAGAGAAATACAGTTTTTGGGACCATAGCTTGTTTGAATGGATTTCACTCATTTTCTTGAGTTCCACCCAGGCGCAGTAAGATCTCTGAGCACGGCCTGCTGAACCTTCCACAAAGTTTAGTAGTTCTGCATTTTTTTGGTTTTCTTTTTGAAACTTGAAAACATTCCTGCCTTTTGCATATGACAAAAATTAAGCTCTGCCCCATGAGGTCTGCGGGAGCAGTTCTTTGTATCCATGGCATTCGCCTCCCACTTTATTGGGTGCACGGCTGGTATTCTTGATGTTAATGGACTCTCAAAGCTTAGTGTTCTACAGAGAAGTGGAAGCAGCAAAAGAAATGAGGCCAAAAATGATCGTAAGTCCAAGAGCCAGGATAAAAAAAGGCTCTGTCAAGGGGGAAGGAGGCGGGGTTTTATGAATTTATGTGGGACTCCCTGGTATGAAATGGGCAGCTGCCCGTTACTCAGCAACGCCCCCCCCACGCCACCCCATCTCCTTCATTGTACTTTATCACCCTGAGATTGTTGCAGACAGAAACTTACTATGATGATCTTTATTAGGTGTCTATTATATGCCTTGTTTGGAGCCAAGTAATTTATAAACATTATCTCATGATTCTGTCCCCAGAGTCAACGCCTTCCTCACTATGATCTTCCTAAAAGTCAGGCCCCTGGCTTTTTGGTAAATTCACTTACGTGACCTTCAGTGAGTCCCTAAATTCCTCACGCCTCAGATTTCTCATTTATAAAATGCAGGACTGGTTTTTGGATATGCTACCTTTCAAATGTTTCTCTTTAAAAAAATATAACTTAATGATTCCATGTTTGGTTTTAAATAAGAATAGGACATTAAAGAAAAAACGTAAAAGTTGGGAACAGAGGATGTGGGATTTGAGAAGTGAAAAGATGAACTAGGGCATCCCAGAGGTTCAAGTTCATCCCAGAAGTTCAAGGATTTGAGAAAAGCAAGGCAGAGCGAAGTCTCCATCATTCCACTTACTGCTTTGAATGGCAAGATTCCCTCATGTGTTTCTGAGTTCAAATTCAAATTGTTTTTGTTGCTGTTGTTAAAATGACTTTGTCCTGTCCTTTGGAGGCAAGCATGTACATCCCATTCGCCAATTAGTTTAAGAAAAGTGGGTAGCGTAGCTTCTCACACAGGCAGATCTTGTCAAGGATGATGTTGGAGGAATTTTGCAGGGCAGGCAGCCCTGAGCCTCTGTACTAGTCTATTTTCTATTGTTTACAACAGGATAACTGAAACTGGGTGATTTATAAGAAAAGGAAGAATTTATTTCTTGCAGTTATGGAGGCTGAGAAGTTCAAGGAAGAAAGGCCACATTGGGTGAGGGGCTTCTTGCTGGTGGGGACTTTTCAGGGAGGCGGTGCAGGGCAGTGCAGGGCTTAGGGTATCTCTTTGTCTTCCTATATAGCCACCAGTTCCCCTCCTGTGATAATCCATTAATCCATAAATGGACCAATCCATTCATGAGGGCAGAGTCCTCCTGATCCACTCACCTCTTAAAGGCCCCACCTCTCAATACCAACACATTAGGGATTAAATTTCAACATGAATTTGGGTGGAGACAGACATTCAAACCATAGCAGCTTCCGGTACCGAATCACCAATACCGCAGGTGCTCCCGAACAGAGAATTCCCAAGGAGAATCCATTACTCAATTACAGAGATGACTTCACAAGTCCTCTCCAGCTTGAATTTCTGTGAGATTCTTTTCAAGATTCATGATTCACTCAAGAGTGTTCAGGAGGGCACTTTGTCATAGATTCTATTTCAAACCTGCCAGTTCTGCTTAACGTGAAAAAGTCTTTGATTCAGAGTTTTTAAAAAGGGTTACTCGTGCCTTCATTTTATATTATGAACAGACAATCTCCAATGCTGAAGTTTAAAAGTCTCACCAAAGTACGGTCTTAAAAAAAAATCCAAGTTTACGATTTTGATTTCTCACTTACCTCATCTCTGCAGGGCTTGTTATTTCATCTCTATTCTGAATAGTGAAAAAGTGCAGAATGACAGTCATTAAGGGTCTAAATTGGTTGTTGCTAAGAGTCTAAATTACTGTTGATGATGATATAATCTTTCCAGTGGCCTACTTTGCTGCCTTTGGTGCCGTGATAGGGGCTAGTGCTGCTGGGCTCGAGGTGGACGGTGGGGGTGGGGATGGGCAGGTGGGTGAACAGGCATCCTGCAGTTCCTGCTTCTGAGACTCAAAGTTCCACCTGAGAACCTCCTTTTCGGGGGTCACTACTTACTATAGGCAGTTAGGGGTCCCAGTTCCTTATTAACAGGGACATACAGGTACCCAGTGTAGACAAGTATCCAGCCCGGTATAGACAGAGAATCCATTCTTACAGATTCCTTTTGGTCTGGCTCATTGGTCTACACCACAGTCAATATTTGGCCCAGAAATTTAGAATTGCCTCTTGGAAGTCTGTTTTCCTTCTGTGTTGAGCTTGTCTCTTGAAAGTCAATTGTCAATCTTTTTAACACCGTGCCCTTTCTACAAAATCCAACCCAGATGTTGTCTGGTTATTTTGTCTTTCCAACTCCTCTTCTCAGAACTATCTATTCTTGCTGTGGAAGGACAGGAGACCCCCCCTTCTCTTGAATACCACCTAGTTATCAAAATGATTATAAGATTGTAACTCCTCCAGGGCAGGGAGTTTGGGTGAGTCATCATTTTTATCGTGACTAGTGCTTAAACACCGGACAAATATTTGTTTTATCAATAAGGTACATACAACCAAAACGGGGCAGCAGAATTCAGCATGGAATCCATGTTTATGAAAACTGGATTTCCAGACATTGCCAATGTAGTAGATTAATCTCTCCACACTTCCTTTTCTTCAAATAATTGTAACCAACTTCCTAGGCTGTGTACTTGTTAATGTCAGAGATTATGTTTATATATATCTGTGTCTTCCATGGTGCCCAGCACAATGGTTGGCACATCCTGGGCACCAATATAAATTCCTTAAGTGAATGAATGTGATTCTTCAAGCTAAGTTAGTTTATCTTTCAGAAAGACTGAGTTTTAGTGAATTAAACTTTTATGATCTAGCAAATCCTTCACACAAACCAGTTGGGAAAACACCTATAATTTATGCTTCACAGACCTTCTGTCTACATTCTAAAATTTTATTTGCAATGCCTACACTCATTTGAATAAATTGAAAAACCAAGTCTTTTTTTTTTTTTTCCCAAACAAAACAACCTAGGGCTGAACATTCTTGGACATTTAGAATTGTAATAATTTTATTTCTTTCTTCATTCTGCATTTCTCCTGCTAAATGAAAATGCAGGATTTAAAATTAAGTGAATAGTATGTATATTTTGTACCAGTTTAGACTAAATCAGAATAATTAATAGAAATAATAAATAGAAATCATGTAATGATATTGGGTTCAAATGTTGTTGAACTGAAGTTCAGTTATTTAGTTTTTACTAATCATTTACCAAATGTAGTTAGCTTTTGTGAATTACATTAAAAACACATCCTTCTTTCAAGTGTGGAGGCCAAGAATGAAAACTTAGATGGAAAACCTAGATTTACTGGAAGTAGAACAGAGGTTATAAGCTGAGATTTTGGACTCTTTGTCCTGGGTTTGAATTCTAGTCTTAGCACTTTCTGGAAGTGATGTTGGTGAACCACTCGGCACCTATGAGAAGGCGTCTATTGAAGGCCTTCCCCAAAGCCCAGCCCTCTCTCTATGTCTCTGAGATTCTCTCCTCTGAATAGATGTCCTGAGGGACCCAGAGAAGGCTATGGAAAGAGAGGAGAGAAGGAAAGAGAAAAGAAAGGTTCATTCCTTGGTTGTGGTTAATTATTTAAAAAGAACTTGCAGAAGAAACAAATGGAAAAGTCAAACAGATGAATATAGGTTGAATATCCCTTATCCAAAAGGTTTGGGAACAGAAGTGTTTTGGATTTCAGATTTTTTTTTCCCAAATTTTGGGATATTTGCATTATACTTAGCATTCCAAATCCAAAACTTCGAAATCCAAAATGTTCCCATGAGCGTTTCCTTTTGAGTCTCATGTCAGCTCTCAAAAAAATTTCAGATTTTGGAACATTTCAGAGTTCAGATTTTTGGATTTGGGATGGTGACCTATAAAAACCAATACCTGCTCTGTGCTACCCTTTATGCAGAAGTCTCTTAAAATGAAACGGGCTACCATGCTGCATTTCCATCACAGTACATATTAACTGTGAGGACGTGAAACATAATGTTTTTAGTGTTTGATTATATGAGAATCAAATGGCTTCCTGAGGAGGAATATGCTGAATTTCACACAATCCATATGTTACTAATGGGATCAGATGGCAATATAGTAAGTAATATGCAGGCCAGTTTTTAATGGTTCATCCAAAAGCTCTGCAGTGGATTTGGGGTTTGGACATTGAATTTGTCACCATCTGCATCATCTTGGGCAAATCATTTCGTCTCCATAATGAAGGTAACATCATTGATCCACTGTCATGACCGATGACAGCCTAGTGGAAAAGTGGTAAAAAGAAACAAGAAAGTGTTTAGTTTCCTGCATTCACAGAGTCAGCAACAGATAGGTATCCAGGAGGGAGCTCTTGGGACTATTTCATCCTGGAGTTTTCAATCTTAGCTTCAAAGAGACAAGGACACAGTCTATAGCCATATCACCCTGAATGCACCTGATCTTGTCTGATCTCAGAGGCTCAGCAGGGTCGGGCCTGGCTAATACTTGGATGGGAGACTGGGAAATAAAGCATGGATGAGAAGGTGGGGATCCCAGCTCCTCCCCAAAGTCAATCATAGCAGCCACATCTTTTTGTGTGTGATTGATTGAGTTTCCATGTAAGATTCCAATGGAAGCACTTTTATTTTACAAATGCGAAACGAGGCCCATTGTGGTTGTGACTTATCCCAAAGTAGTATACCTATAACTCTCTGGACTAGGTGAAAAAAAGGGAGGGAAAGGAGAAATTCAAAAAACAAATTTGATTCACAGATTCATTGACTCCCAAGTACAGTGGTTACTTCCTCGGCCCACCCTCGCTTGAGTGATTGAATAATTTCAGTCCCCAATTAACTCACCTGAACATGACATTATTTTAAACTATTGAACTGGGTTTTTGTTAAATAATATTTTTTGAGGTTTACTATGTACAAGTCGCTGTCTAGGTACAACCAAAGACACCATAAAGATAAAACATTCCACACTCACTGTAGACAGAGGCCAGATTGAATGGTTAACACAAACTTACGAAGAGGCAGTCTACAATGCCAAATAAGCATGACCATCTTGAAAGGAAAAATTACCCCAAAGTTGGGGTGATTTAGGGAAGCTTTATGCAGAAGTTGAGGTTTTATCTGGTCCCTAAAGAGTGGGTAACATTGAAATAGGGACAAGAGGACAAGACATTCCACATTTGGAATGAGTAAAGTCATTGGGGGAAAGTAGATGGGGGAATCTCAAGGCTGCTACAGAGACAATGATAACAAAATCAGTTTACTTAGAGCTAAAGTTTATGGAAGGAAGCAGATAAGGCCTGGAATCACTAAGCATTGATTTGTGGATTATTAGGTGGCAGCTAAGGCCACTGCTGGTATTACAGAAGTAGGAAAAAGTGTTACAGTGGCCGACTCAGTGGTCTAGCCCTGTGGCATAGGAGCAATCCTCCCCTGTCTATGTCTACTCATGCCACCTGGTTAAGCCATCTCCTCCCCCACTGTATTAAACTTACAGTTAACAAGAGTTAAAACATCATTTCTAACACCCCCACCTCGCCACCACCATCTCCCCAATTCCCAATAAATTGGGAAATAGGTCATAGAGGAAACAACAGGAGGCAATAGAAAGCTTTCGAACAGGGACATGATGTCTTTGAAAGATAGATTTGGTAGTTGAGTATATTTGAACTGCAAGAAGCTGTAGGCAAATGCGGGCAGGGGGTCTGTGTAGGGATCTATTTATATGAAGTTTTCTTGAGTTTGTATGTGATGTGTATTCTGTATGTATTTTCTAATGCAATTTTAAGACTACCCTATGAAATTGATAATAACACCCCAATTTTTTAAACAGGGAAACTAAGGTACAATGAGATTTAAGTGACTTTCCCAGTATCAATTCACTAACAAGTAGGAGGCGGGGTTTGGACCTAAACCTTTGTGATTCTAAAGCTCATCCCTTTCTTTATTCTTTAAGTCAAAAGCAGATGGTTGAATTAATTATTCTCCTCAGTTCAAGACACATTATCATCTTTGATGTATGCGGGGCCTCTTTCTCATTTTATTTATGTTTGTTCTTTTTTTAAAAGAAATCCCCGTACCCTGGTCCCATTTCCTTCTTTCCATAGTTGAAAATTTCAGTGTGTCTGATGTGTATTTGTTTTCTTGTATGTGTTCTTTTTTCCTAATTTTTTTCTTTTTCCTTTTTAATTATTATGGGCACATAATAGTTGTATATCTTTATAGGGTACATGTGATGTTTTGATACAGGCATACAGTGTGAATTAATCAAATCAGGGTAATTGGGGTATCTTGTATGTGTTCTTGAAAAACATGTATTATTATATTGTGTACATATATTTTTAACTTATGTAAATGATATTAATTATGTAGCTTCTTCTTTACTTTTTTTCACTAAGAACTTACGTTTTTAAAAGACTCATCCATATTTCTGTGCCTGCTTCTAATTCATTGCTTCTAACTCCAACTTCTGCCCTTTCAATTAGATACAATTAATTCCCTAAAGCAAGGGGGCAGACTTGGGAGACATCGTTCATAAATATTAATTAATCGATTAGCATATTAAAAGCAATTCAGTCAACAAAACATTTGTTGAGCACTTACTACCAGGCATGGTGTTCAATGTTGGGAATGCTGAAATGAATAAAGTTCAAAACCTAACCTTAAGAGACTCTCAGTGCAGTAGGGGACACAATCATGGAAATAAATCATTGCAGTTTAGTGATTTATGTGCAGGGACAGCGCAGACAGGGTGTGATTGTTTCTGCTGGGGGCACTGAACAAAATGAGTGAGATGTGGAACAAAAGAGTGAACCTTTCTGGGTTTCGGAGATCTCGTGGGAGGAGCATTCTGAGTGGATGGGTGGGGAAACAGCATTTTTGACAAGGATTGTTTCATTGCTTGTCTAGCCAGGGCCCCTTCTAAAGGCATCTCCACCCACAGCCTCTTAAAACAGCAGCAGTGTTTACTTTCCTGCTTCCAGAGCCGATGGTCTCAGGGACGGGCACCTGGTACCTGCCCCAGTGCATGCATGGTCCAGCACTCGTGCACCTGTGTGGTCCTAATGAAACAGGTGAGTTGGTCCAGTGTATTGTTTCCCTTGAGAATTTGAACTAAGAGACCCAGACATGTCAACATGGCTGTGGTAACAGAATGCAGAGCTGGTGGTGGGTCTTGGTGCCTGGTGGTCATTTGCATGCTCATAAACAAAGAGAGTTGGCCTTCCAGCCAAGCAAGGGAATGAAGTTCCTGACACTTCCCATCCTCAGCTCCAGTCTTGTGAGCTGGAGTTTGCTTCTGTGAGGTCCGTGAGATTTCTGAATCTTGACAATAAATACTCTTTATTGTCAACTATTTTGAATTGCTACTGCTTATTATCTAATGATGTTTGACGAAGGCATGTATTCCAAGGCATGCGGACCTGAGAGACTGTGGGCTGTTTACAGAACCATAATCCATTTTATATCGACAAGTATAAAATACATGGGTGGGGCTGAGGGACGATAGGAAGGAAGAACCAAGACTTGGTGACTCTTTAGATACGCGGCATAAACATGGTCAGATCTGATGTTCCAGCCAGGTTGGAAGCCCCGGAAGAGTAACATTGATACACAGCTAGGGAAATGAAGGAAAATGAGGAGAAGAATTCAATTTTAAATATGTGAGAAGACTTTGGGAAACATGTAAACATCAAATGGTAAAGCGGAAAAAGGTGAGCTCAGATGCCTACACTAGACTTAGGGAGGAAGGGAGAGAGAATTCGGTGAACAGAAGTGGTCAAAGATGTGGGTTATGGAAAATTTTAAAAAGCAGAAATTAGCAGTGGTCTAAAACACAGCCAAGACCCCAAGGGAATGAGGATTATAGAAAGGCAAAATGCACGCACAATAGCCCTATAAATCCTTCCATTTTAGGACTGTTTTCAATGCCCTTAATATGCATCCCCAGATCTGTCTCTGGTAACACGGAGGTTATCTTGGGCAGTAAAATCCTACTCCATGGGAATCTGCTCTGCTGAAATTTGCTTTATTTAGTATTCAGTGCAATGCCATATGTACTCACCAAATAGATTTTGATTAATAAGATGAAGAAGGTTCCTGTGCTAAAGTTATCTTAATAACTGTTAAAATTAGATGGTGCCATTCTAGGCCTTTGTGGCTAAGGGGAGGGATATCTGCAGCCACAATGTTCAGAAATGACACGCAGTGGATCCCGTTCTCTATGTATCTTCAGGTAGTCACGGCTAATTTGGATGTGGGATTTTGAAGGAATTTAAATCTGGGGATTTCCCATATGAAGCATCACTTTGGAATCATGTTGCTTAGCTAAAAATGCTCCTTTTCTTGAAAGGCTCGTGCTAGTGATGCCTTGTTCGTTTGGAAGGAGAATAAAGGACAAGTGTTGCCATCCTTCCTGCACTGCAGACTTAACCAACTAATTAAATCCACTTTGCTTTCTGGGCTTATGGTGACTTTGTGTAATTCAGACTGGAATCTTGTCACATCCAGAAGATCTGTCGTTGTCCAGGTTACCATGGCAGCTAATTTTTTTTTCTTTTCGTAAAATTATCCCCAGCCCTTGGCTTCGGTTAACCACATAAGCAGGTGTATTATTAGCTTAATGAAGGGACCCTTTCTACAGGCTCCTTCCAATGCTGTCAGGTAGCTGTCCAACTAGCATGTTGTTGCTGTGTTTAGTATCTTATTCTCAGCATCCATCTGGAGCTCTCTCACAAAGCTGGTAGGTCGAGTGCCAGAGAACATCTTGCTGCCTCTGAAGAAAATGCATCTCTTTTTTTCTTAAATGTGACCCATGACATCACACTGTCCTCCCCAACCCATCCTGAGCTCCACACTAAGGGGTGGCTTTGCCGCCATCCAAACGTGCATAGCTATTGTCTGTGCAATGACTCGTTTTTCACGTCTGTAGCTATAATGCAACATACTCTGGGATCAGTTTCAAACTCTAATGATTAACACATGTTTATTCATTCCAAATGGAGCCACGGCTACAGTCCCTGCTGCACACATGTGATTGGGGTTTTTTGTTGTTATTTTTTTTTCTGTCTAGGTTGGTTCTTCACGTGGATCAGAAAAAGCAATCAGCAATTAACTCCTAAAATTTTTGTTCTTTGCCTTCGAGGCACCTTCCTGCACTTGCCATTCACCCATGAGCTGCGTCCCCAGATCACTTTCTGAGTGCCAGGCAATGGTCACTAGAAGTTCAGCTTTGCATTGCATTAAGCATCACTCTGTATGTATGCTCCCATGACAACATGACAGCCAGCTAGTGGCACATGTACCCTTACAGACTCGAGGCAACAGTGCACATCAGGAAAACACAGATGGGAAAAAAACAAAAAAAGCAATTTTTGGTTGAATCAAAAATATGGCAGGTGAACATTTAATGACACAAAAGCAGACATTTACAGAGAGGTTAGGAAAATTAGGGACGTATTTTTTGTTAGCCAAAAAAAAATCCAACATAGGGTTGTCATTGTCAGCTACTGCAGCTGCTGCTCACACTTCTCTGGGAGGCATCCCAGAGGGGCATGGTCAGGTTCTTGGGCAGAGATGGTTAGCCACTGACCCGTCGCCCTCAGGATGACAGCGATGTCAACTCTATTCAGTGACCCAGGGAGAAAGCTGCATTAACCAATATGCAAAAAAAAAAAAAAAAACCCAAAAAACAAAGAAAACAAAAACACACACACACACAGGTAATTTGGAGCAAACTGTCATTTACTGAGGGATTACTTTTGGTTAAACGGTTTTCCTTCCTCTCTGAACCCCATTCATCCCAAGAATTCTCTGAGCTAAATGGAAGTTTCTGCAAATGCATCCTAGCAGTGGAGGTTAAAGAGCCATCGCGAAATTTATTTCATCCCTGAATTTACAGCTTTGTTAAGCAAAACTATATAAAAACCATAAAAATGAAAGAGGCTAAAAATAAAAAGGGAAAAACCAATAACAAATAAGCAATTCCAGCCAACTCTTTCCCCCTGCTCAAGATGAAACGAAGAAAGTAAGCGTGGCACGAAATAACTGATGGTCATTTTTTCCAGCCTTAATGGTCTGTACATGAGCACAGAGAAGGGATATGTGTGTATCCTCATTTGTTTTTTAATTTCCCTGATTTCAACATTGCTGTCCTATCAATTGCCTCTTCTGAACCTGCAGGGCTCTCCCGTAGGGCACTCGGTTTTAAGTCTTGAAAGAGAGGTAAGCAGTGGTTATAATTTTTTGTGCATAGTACCTAACACACTGGGAATGCAGAGCCAACGCCAAGCTATAGGCGTTTCAATGTCCTCTTCCTTTTATTCCGTTTCTCGTGTTCTGTGTTTCAGTGAAGACCCACGGCACCCTTTGTTTTCACATTTAATCATGCAATTCCAGGTGCTTCCCGTCCTAGGCTAAGGCACAGCCACCCATTAGCAGGTTTTCTGCCAGGGTGGATTCATCCTCCATATACTTTTCCGATTGTCTATAAATAGCATCACTTGTGAGGATTGTTGAAATAATTTGTTGCTATAATTATAGTGACATTTCTAGAATGTTATAATCATATAAAACTGCCAAAATAGAAGGATGCTATTTTGGACTTTTTTTTTTTTTTCTCCAATTCAGTTTGTGTTTCATGGGATGGAAGAAAAGATTAGGAGTGCTACTTGTTTAGAGAGGGCGCCACACTATAACAGCAGTGAACAATAACACGCAAAAATCAAGAGTACTTCCCCAAGAAGGAAGGCAGCTGGGTGCTTTGAAATCGACATGATTTTAGTCAAAAAGAGAAAAAGAAGAAAAGGAAAGAAAAAAAAAAACCCCAAAGTACAATTCCATACACATAAGAGAAGTGAAGACTTGTGATATTATTCCAGCTGAGGGTCTCAGCCAAACCAAAGTCATTTAAATTTTTCATAGGCTTTTACATTTTTGATGACAACATCTTAGTTGAGGAGTCACAACTGTCTGAAAAAGAAATACCTAAGACGGTTGTTCCATGGGAGTCTTTGAAAAAGGCGGTATACTTGGAGTTGACACACGATCTCCCCTGTTTTCAACTGTGCAGCCAATGCAAATTAAACAAAACAGGAATGAATTGATAAAATGCTGTTCGCTGGTGAACAATCGCATAGTTTGAGGACTACATCACAGCTACGGGTGATTTCAAACCACTTCTCAGACTCTAAAATGGCGTATTGTATCTACATACGCTATGGCAATTGGCACAATTACAAAATGCCAATGTTGATTTTGGATGCAGCTTGTCTCCCTTCTTAGGGCTCAATACTGGGAACGTCTCTTTTGACCTGGCCAGTGGGACTAAACAGCCAAGTGGGAGTTGGCACCATGTAACTTTCTTAGCATTGATCGGGGTTATAACTTTATATTTATTTGTGTGGTCTTTCTCCCACATATGTATGCTCCAAGAAGGTGGGGATCGTGCCTGGTTTGAACACGGTCAGACCCAAGTCCCAGCCAAGGGTCTGACATGTAGAAGTCTACAGGCTGTAGGTCAATGTGAGTTGAATGATGGAATAGGAAGACCTCAGGATAATTCTTGCTCTGAAATTTATGTGTTTTTTTTTTTTTTTTTTTGTAACCTTGTGCCAGCATGTCCTTTTTTAGAGCCCCAGATTTTTCTTTTTCTTTTTCTTTTTTTTTTTTTTTAATGAAATGGTTGGTTTGGCCTGGAAGCTCTCCAAGAACGTCAGCCTTAAATTCCGTAAATGAGTATACAGTAGATGCTCCAGGGTTCTACCACCCACTTTTTTCTGGGAACTGACTGTTCAGCCCCTGGCTCCATCTTGTCTTGCTGTGTGGCACAACTTTCCCTGGTCAGAGCCACTGAGGCCAGGGGTGGACTCCAGATCCTCGCCGGCATGAGCACATACTTTGTGTTAGGCCTGAGGACCTGCCAATCAGGGTCTGCCTGTGACTGCTCTGTGACCTGTGGGCTTGGAAACTGTGGGTAGCTGCCTCCTGCCCAGTGTGGACGGTGAGGCAGAGGCAGCCAGAATGCAGAGAGAGAGGAATGAAGCAATCCACAGAGCAGAGCAGAACACAGGAGATACAACAACTAGAGAGTTCTGAAAATTCCCAGGGCCTTGCTGAAGCCTGAGGGTTTCCTGACCTTGGGTTCCCTAGGATGGCTTGTAGTAACTTTTGTTTTTGCTCCATATTTGTATGAAAAGTAGCTCTAATTACTTTTGGTGCTTGTACCCAGAGGCCCAGCTAATATGTACATATGTTCTTCTCAATAACTACACCTAGTTTAATTGGTTATTCTGGTGACGTCTGCTAGACTTCTCAAATCCTCATTCATAGAAGCCTATACCCAGTATTTGCTGTGAGCAGCATTTATCAGCACCTGTGAGACACTGCCTCTTTCTGGGCTAAACCCCAAATTAGGGCAGTCTGTTGTGCTTTCACACAGCAGGAACCCCATAACACCAGGGAGACAAGAGCCTTACACCTAGGATGAGTCAGTAACCCATTTCTTAGCACCATTTCTGAACAGGTTGGTCTCACCTGCTGTTGTTGACCTTTGGGGTTTGTCCCTGTGATGCCCAGCCCTTTCCACACACCTCTGCACATCCTTTAGACCCTAGAAGACAGAAACAAAAGTCGCCTCCCTAACAGATGCCAGTGCAAACCTCTGTCTACCCTTGGTCTCTTCTGAACTGCCCTATCTCCTTGTCACGCACATCCTGGCTTCATATTTCCTGTCCTGATCTCATTGAGAAAGGAGAAATTGGGTTATGAGTTACCTAATTCCATTAGCATCATTATTCCTTAGAAGTCAGAGTCCTGGGGAGGAGGTAGAGCTACATAATGGAAGGAGCCAGAAGACCTGGAGTCCGCTGGTAACTATGTGATCTTGAACAAAAATCTCCTCCCCTCCTTATTTGTAAAATTAGAGCTAAGTTACCTGATTTCTGGGATACCCCCACCCCAGGGTTTATTTCAAATAAAATACCTTTTCTCCCATTCCCCCAAGTACTAATCTTAATGTCTAGGTTCCCACCACTCACTCCCTTGGCACGAAGGCGTAGGGGTCTTGTTTGCAGGTAGACCTTTTGCACTGTGGATCTCTCAGTTTTATTGTATTTAACATTTTAACTAAATGACTTCTTTAAGAAAGGGGCTCCCAATAGACAGAGGGAAGACGGGAGATGAGAGAGACTCTGCTTTTCATCCTGGAAGGGCCTGGAGAGCCCAGAACACTGGGCACAACACGCTGTTGGTTTTCCCCCACATCTTGTCCGTTTCCTTCTTTGTTAGGCAACACCAGCCTTGTTGTTGTGTTTTTTTTTTTTTAATTTTTTGCATTAACTTTGTTAAGCATTTTTTTCTCTTTTTTTTCTTATTTCAAAATATTAAGGGGGTACAAATGTTTCTGATACGTGGCTTGAATCAGGGCTATAAATGTGCCCATCGCCCGAATAGTGTTCATTGTACCCATTAGGCGAGTTTTTCCCCCTCCTCCTCCCTCCTTCCACTGCTTGATTTCCTATCACTTCTACTTCCCTCAGTGCAAGTGTGTGCCCATAGGTTAGTTCCAACTTATTAGAGAGTACATGTGGTGTTTGTTTTCCATTCTTGAGATACTTCGCTTAGAATAATTCTCTCTAGTTCCTCCCAAATTGCTGCAAAAGGCATTAATTCATCTTTTTTTATGGTTAAGTAGTACTCCATGGTATACATATACCACATTTTGCTAATCCGTTCATGAATTGATGGGCACTTGGGTTGATTCCACATCTTTGCGATTATGAATTGTGCTGCAATAAACATTTGAGCTTAGGTGCCTTTTTGATAAAATGGTTTCTTTTCCTTTGAGTGGATACCCGTGGTAGTGGGATTGTTGGATTGAATGGTAGGTCTACTTTAAGTTCTTTGAGAAATCACCATACTGTTTTCCATAGCAGTTGTACTAATTTGCAGTCCACCAACAATGTATAAGCGTTCCTTTCTCTCTGCATCCACGCCAGCATCAATTGTTTTTGGACTTTTTAATAAAAGCCATTCTAACAGGAATGAGGTGATCTGTTAGAGTAAGGCAATCTCACTGTGATTTTAATTTGCATTTCCCTGATGATTAGTGATGTTGGGCATTTTTTTGTATGTTTGTTAGCCATTTTTCTATCTTCTTTTGAAAAGCTTCTGTTCATGTCTTTTGCCCGCTTTTCAATGGGGTTGTTGGTTTTTTTATGCTGATTTGTTTGAGTTCTTTGTAGATTCTAGATATTAGCCCTTTATCAGCTGTGTAGATTGTGAATATTTTTTCCCATTCTGTAGGTTGTCTGTTGATTATTTCCTTAGCTGTGCAGAAGCTTTTTGATTTAATCAAATCCCATTTATTTATTTTTGTTGTTGCTATAATTGCCATTGGGGTCTTAGTCAAAAATTCTTTGCCTAGACCTATGTCTAGAAGAGTTTTCCCCAGATTTTCTTCTAGAATTCTTATGGTTTTGTGCCTTACATTGAAATCTTTTATCCATCTGGAATTAAGTTTTCTGAATGGTGAGAAATAGGGGGCCTGTTTTATTCTTCTGCATGTGTCTATCCAGTTTTCCCAGAATCATTTATTGAATAGGGCTTCTTTTCCCCAGTGTATGTGCACTATTGTCTGCTTTATCGAAGATCAGTTGGCTGTAGGTTGATGGTTTTATATCTGGGTTCTCTATTATGTTCCATTGGTCTAAGTCTCTATTTTTGTACCAATCCCATCCTGTTTTAGTTACTATAGCCTTGTAGTATAGTTTGAAGTCTGGTAGAATTTGGCTGTGAATTCATCTGGTCCAGGGCTTTCTTTTGTTGGAAGATTTTTTTTTATTACTGCTTCAATCTCACTGCTCATTATTGGTCTGTTTAGGAGTTCTACTTCTTCCTAATTGTTGCTATTATTTATTTCCCTGCTTAGCTCTAATAGAATTTGTCTTATGTATCTGGGTGCTCCCATGTTAGGTGCATATATATTTAGGACTGTTATGTCTTCTTGTTGAATTGCTTCCTTTACCATTATAAAATGACCATCTCTGTCTTTCTTTACCATTGTTGATTTAAAGTCAATTTTTATCTGATACGAGAATGGCTACACCTGCTCTCTTTTGGTTTCCATTTTTGTGGGATATTTTTTCCCATCCTTTCACACTGAGCCTGTGTGTGTCCTTGTGGTTTAGATGTGTCTCCTGGAGAGAGCAGATAGTTGGGTTATGTTCTTTCATCCATTCATCCAGCCTATGTCTTTTGAGTGGTGCATTCAAACCGTTAACATTTGAGATAGAACTAATATGTGGGATGCCGTTCTGTTCACCATGTTGGGCAGTACTTTATTGTTTTGTTTTTCATCATGTGCTATTGTTTTATAAGAGTTGTGAGCTTTAGTTTTTTTCATTTACATGGGTGGAAATCTGGTGATTCATGTATAATACAGTTCTAAGTATTTCCTGCAGGGCAGGTCTCTGGTCATGACAAATTCCTTCAGTGTTTCCTTGTCTGGAAAAGACTTAATTTCTCCATCAATTGTGAAACTTAGTGTTGCAGGATACAAAATTCTAGGGTGGCAGTTGTTTTGTTTAAGAAGATTGAATATAGGGCCTCACTTCCTTCTGGCTTGTAAGATTTTTGCTGAGAAGTATGCTGTTAGCCTCATGAGTTTTCCCTTATAGGTCAATTGTTGCTTACATCTGGCTGCTTGCAGAATTTTCTTTTTCATTTTGACTTTGGCCAGGTTGATGACTGTGTGTCTTGGAGATGACCTACTTGCCATGAATCTTTCTGGAGTTCGATGACCATCTTGTATCTAGATGTCTGTTTCTATTCCATCAGGATGCTTTTGGTTGACAGACATGAAACTTTCTCTTTTTGCTTGCTCTGCAGCTATCTTGCAAGGGATTGGAATTCTTCAAATGCTTTTATTACCTTTCTCCTCTTGTTTCCATCATGAGCATCACCCTGTTCTGCAAATGATACTCCCCACCCTCCCCCCGCAAGCAGCAGGCCATGAAGCAAGACTCCGGAGTGGTTGGCCTTGCCACTCCAAGGCGAGTGTTAGGACGCTAGAGGGTTTGTTTCATGATCTCCGTTGCTGTCTTAATGAGAGCCAATTTAGTCACTGAAGCCCAAACCCTTCTCTTCATAGACGGACTAGCCAGTACACATCAGTCTGATGCAAGAGTTTGGCACATGGTTATGTTTGGCTTCCTAGTCGTGGCTGGGCGACCATAAGAAGGGAAACGTCCACTAAACCATCCAGCAATTGGGAATTCCCTCGTTCATTACTAATATTTATATTGGGGCAGATGATTGAATGATAATGGTGATTAAGACATTTCAACAAATACTTCTTATAGATTTATTACCAGGGCTTTCTCATGCCTCCCTCTGCTTACTGCGATCCCTTGCCCTTATCCATCTCTTAGTTTCTCAATGCGTCTTCCCTCAGAGCTGAGATTGTACCAAAGGAGAAACTGAAAATAAACTAATGTGCTAAGTGGAAGAGAAGAGATTTTCTTACGACTATCAGTTTGCAAAAACAAAATTAAAGATAATACAGCTTCATGTAATGTCGTGGATAATGACAGCAATGTAGATAACAGCCAGGAAAAGGCAACTTTATTGCTTTGTTGCAAACAAGCCAAAAACAATAGTTCATCAAGTTTCCACTATATTCATAATGGAACATTTTATGATCTTCGAAGGAGGAGTTTGATGAAGTTCAAGGCTATGCTTTGGATCAAAATGCCAATTTTTGTTAAAATCTTTGCATTTATTTGTCATGCTTTCTTTCTAAATTCCAAACTAATTTCTTTGGGGCTAAGGTCTCTACTAATTTGTTTCTTTCTTTTGTAACATAAAAGCCATGACTTTTATGCTTAAAGTGACCGTTGTTTTTGCACTGGGTATTCTTGGCCTGTTATTTCCTTCATAATTTTTACTACAGCTTTTGGGGACTGATTCACTTAGTCTTGGCAGTTACTGAATCTTCTTGTCCTTTGCAGCTATAGAGATGCCTCAAGTTGGCAGGAAGGAAAGGGAAGTCTTTGTGCTGTTGAATACCAAATCTGGCCTCTAACACAGCTTGGAAGGAATGCTTTTTGAAATGACGTTGGAAACAGCCAAAGAACATCCCAGAGACCTTCCAACATGGGTAGAGAGAACTTCAAACTGAATCATTGGTGTTCAGACAGGCAGGGCGGCTAATTCTGAATGAGTAGAAATCTCATTTATAATATTCAGGTTAGGTAATATGTTTCAGAAGACAATCTGAGTCAAAGGAAAAGCCCACATGACCAAAGCCTGAATGTTTGTGAATCCAGTTGGCCTTTGATGGAAGAATTGATAATAGGAATCTTGACTTACTTTATATGTCGGGCTCACCACAGAAGGGGACATCCCCATGGCCAGATAGCCGAGATATCCCAGCTAGATAATTCCCACGAATGCTCCTTTACCAAATAGCCTTCCAGTTCTATTGTCTGCAGCGGACATTTAATGGTGATGTACCGGACAAGAAGATTCCTTCCAGAGTCACAGGTGTAGTTACCACCTCACACACCAACAACTGGGAGGAGGGTGAGGAATTAGGGTGAATCTCCAATGGCCTGTTCTGGGCTTGCTTGCAGAAGAGAGGTTAAAGGAACTCAGAGGGGTTGGCCCTACCATGCCAGGATGTAGGAACCCTGGCTGGGAACCAGAGAGAGAGGGAGGTGGGTGGGGGAAAGGCAGTGTCAGAGTACAAAGTCCTTTTGGAATTATGACTTGAGTCCTTTACACAGGTGGCTCTACCATGGGTCTGAGCCAATGTGTCTGTGTTTGTGGCCCCCTTACTCTGTGTACTGATGGGTTGGGTTTGGCAGTGCCCTGGGTAGGACAGGGTAAGAGGGAGAGAGTAGTGGGGAGGACACAGAATCTGGTGACAGGGCTACTGTTTGCGTTCTTTTGCGGGAGGAGCACAAAGCCAAATACCAAGTTGTCTCTCTGACCTTGCACTGTCCCAGTGAGCTGCCTTGCTGCAAAGTAAACCCAGATGCATTCTCAGTTTTTCCAGTAGGAACAGCCCGGGCAGTGTCACAAGGGTGTGAGACCAGGGAGCAGGAACAGTGCCTGTGTGTGTGTGTGTATGTGTGTGTGTGTGTGTGTAAGGCAGTAGATAGTAGAATCCACCCTGTCTCAGTCTCTCTTTCCCCAAAATGATCATGATTATTATCTTGCTAATTAAACCTTCATATGTGTGTGGGCAAGACAGGGACAACATGGGAAAGACACAGAGTTCATTATATCCTCTGTTGCTGTGTACTCTCTACCTAAGATACCAGTCAAGGAGAAAGGAGATGGAGAGGTGTAGGCAGGGTGGGCAGCTGCCCTGTAGCATCCACGGGTCAACCGAAAGAGTCTCATGTGACTTTAATCTCACCGATTTTTGAAATTTAGTGACGAAAAGAAAACCCTGAATTACTTTTCTGGCATGTTAAATAATGATAATATATGCCTTAAAAAACTCATTATAACCATTAACATGAATAACTAGTGATTTAGAATTTGAGTTAAATAGCTAGGCTGCTACATTTGTGCTCTTTGGGTGTTTGAATATAATTATTTGAGGATTAAACGGAGAGACATCGATCAGTCGCAGAAATAAATAGCAGGCTTGCTTGCAAAGCCAAAATTGGAATGGAGAAATGAGAATTCTTAGACAAAATGTCTGTTGTATGAATGAATGAATAAAAAGTAGATGATATTCCACACCTTAATTACTGGAAGATTTCAGGAGAGGAATTTGATTGAAGTTTTTAATAAGAAGATGACAAACCAATGGATGATGTTAAGAAAGAGTTTTGCTTTTGTTTTTTTGTTTTTATGGTCTCTAAGATTGGAGAAGGAATTTATTAAAAGGGCAAAAAATTATGTTTTTGTTATTTAGTAACCTTCTTGATTTAGACAAAAACTGATGGTAAGCTACCTTTCTTGAAATAAAAGAAGTATCTAGGACCCATTTAAACACGATCTCAAAAAGCAATTACTTACATAATATTAAATACAGGACAAACCCACTGCAGCATCCTTATTTCCTGATAGAAAAGTCCTTAGTAGTTTATATTGTACCTAGAAAAAATGGAATTTATCATCAAAGCTAAGCAAATCAGCAGCTATTTTCTTCATTAAGATAACCTTGGATTTGGTGGTGTTGAATATATTTAAACTTCAAAATCAGTTGACTACATATATTTTAGGAAAAAAGAAAATTCTTTCAATTAAAATTTTTTACAATGTAAATGTGTTTTGACTGATTTAAGTCAGACCTTGTAGGCTGATTTTAGTGTACTTTTGTTAAGAATTCCATTGATGTATGAGTTGAGGATACTTTTGGCTTCAAGTACTGTCTGTTGGGATGTTAGTGAAATATCAAGCAAGGTGAACAAAATAGTGAACTAGCAAACAGTACTCTGAAGGGCTCGACAAAAAAAAAAAATCATCAAAAAGAAACTTTGAAATGCAATGTGGAACAGAATGCAGGAGGCATTTTCAAAGGCTTTGCTACCTTTGGACTCCAGGACCACCAAAAGATTAGCAAGTTTCTGATGTACTGGAATGTTAGAAAGTTTCTGAGCTCACTCATCCTCCAGAAACTTAAAAAGACAACAGAAATTCAAACCGTCAAGTCATTTTCTAATGTAAAAAAAAATCCATCCGTGCATGCTTGTAATTTCCATAAATTAGCCCAGTAGGCCAGCATGGTGTTTTGTAACATGGTGGAGCAATGCGTCATACAGATGAGACAGGAGCTCTCTGGCCAAGAACAGTTTCAAGGACAATTACAGATCCTCTGTTCTTTCTTGCACACTGAGCTCAGAGTTTTCTGTCTGACCGGAATCATAAAGAGGAAACTGAACATTTTACCCAAAATATCATTGTATGACAGTGGCACAAAGGCCCTTTCCAAGAGACAGACCTTGTTACAAGTGTCATGCGAGGTAGAAGGACGGAGAATCTCCACACGGAGCCTGCCTCGGTGGCAGGCAGTGGCTCGGGCTCCGGAGTGATGGGCCGGATTTGCAAATCACATTTTCAAAGGAGCAGAGAGATACAATTAGGAAGATCAATGTATTGAAACAGCACCTGGGGCCACTGGAGTGGGGACGCAAAATTGCGCTGAGGATTCCAGAACTGTTTCACATGACTGTTAGCAACGGTGAAGTGTGACTTTTTTTTTTTTAACATTGCCATTTCTCCACCAGTACACCCAGCTCTTGTCAAGAACTCACTTCTCTGGGCTTCTGTGTCCTTCCCTTCACCCTCCTCTCTCCGTTATACTCATTCACATCTCTATGCTTTTGCGTATACTGTTTGCCCCACCCATGCCTTCGTGCGAATTATAACAATCAACAACTATTCACTAGATGCTGCCTGTGTGCGAGACACTCTGCTTGAGATTTAGAGAATTCAAAGATCTCTAAGACCCAGGCACTTCCCTCAAGGAGTTTATAAGCTGCTTAAAAGGATAAAAAACAAACTTCTAACAGATAACTACAAACAAATAAATAAAATCGCCAAAGGTGTGGGAGAGATAACAGAAACTCAGAGGAGAGACGTCATCACCTGAAGTCAAGGAGACTTCTTGGAGATGGGTTTTAACCAGGCCCTGAAGGAGAAGCAGGATTCAGGGAGGAAGAATCAATCAGATCAGGCTGGGCTGGCGTTTCCCACAAGAGCCGGTAGGAGCAGAGGTAGGCAAGCAGGATCAAGAAACATGATAGGGGGAGAGGTGGGTGGCTCACGCCTGTAATCCCAGTGCTTTGGGATGCTGAGGTGGGAGGATCACTTGAGGCCAAGAGATGGAGACCAGCCTGGACAACATAGCAAGATCCCCATCTCTACAAAAAAAAATTTTAAAAATTAGGCAGGCATAGTGGCGCCTGGAGTCTGAGCTACTTGGGAGGCTCAGGTGGGAGGATCACGTGAGCTTAGGAGTTCAAGGCTGCAGTGAGCTATGATCATGCTGCTGCACTCCAGCCTGGGTGACAGAGGGAGTCCCTATTACAAAAAAAAAAAAAAAATAGAAAGATAGGGAGAGATGATGTTGGCAATGTTCAGACGTCAAAAGCAATTGCATTTTTACATTTTGTTATGTTCCATAGTGAGTGAAAGGAAGTTACTGGAGTGAAGGGGTATAATTTGGGGAATAATTTGTAGAGCCTAGCGCAAGATGAAAAGTGGGGCTTCTTGTTCAAAAAGCAGGGGAACAATTTCCATTAAGAAAGCTGCTGTCTTTTTTTCCTGTGGTCTCTCTCCACCTATGACTTTGTTGTTGTTGTTGGTTTGGTTTGGTTTTGCTATTTAATATCAGCTTCCTTGGGCACAGGCTACTGGCAGGGAAAGCGCTGTCTCCTATGGATGCCTGGGGACCTGACCCTCACCCCCGGGCCCATCATCCCCCTGGATGCTAGACCACTGCACTTTTTCCTGCCTAGCAGTGGGAAGATTGAGTTGGGCATCTTCCCTCTCCAAGGCTGCTGCCCTAACCCTGGGCAGATGGGTGCCCTGCAGGGCATTACACCTGGATATACTAGGTACCTGGATTGGTGGGTCAGAGGCTCACCCCTGCCGAGTTGCCCTTCCAGTGCTCCTGGTAGTGGTGCTACTAGGCAGGGTCAGGGACAGCAGTAGGCATAGTCCACCCTGAGACTCCGCAGGGCGTGTGTGAGCAGACCTGTCCCTCCCCAAGCCTGCACCCAGCCCCTGCAAGGGGTGGGGGGACAGAAGCAATTACTGGGCAGAAGCAAGGAGGAAGAAGCTGGTGGGACCCAGGGAGCCAGGCCATCAGGGGTCTGGAAACCCACAGGGGTGACAGAAAGGCGCAGGGAGGTAGGATCGTGAGGCTCCAAGTCTCAACACATGCTCCAGGGTCTCTTCAGACTGCAGATGCAAGGCACAAGGTAAAATCGCTAAGAATTCCAAGGTGGTGATCACAGAGAATTAAACTCCAAACGCTGGCATTTGAGGTCACCTGTGATAGCACTAGCTGAATGCCATCAAGCTGGCCCTGGGGATAGCAGAGATGCCTGTGAGCAGTCAATGCCCTGGCACGGGTGGCCGGGTCCACAGGGGTAGCAATGGAGCGGGAAAAAGAAGGAACCCTAGAAGGGTGGGAGGGGAACTTAGACTGGGGAGGAAAATAATTCAGAGGTAATTATTGAGTCCAGAACTTGGAAAATAAAGAAAAAAAATTACACCCTGGTATAAAAAGGAAACTAAGCAGAAGCAGCTGGCTTATTTCAGTTTTAATTTTGGTTTTGGAGGTAGGGTTGGAGGAAGGGCAAAGATAAGATGTTCTGTTCGGGACATGACAAGTGTAGGTTGAGAGCACAGTCACTAGGAGTGTGGGATGGGTGGGTGGGGACACACTGGAGAACGCGGGAGAAAGGAAGGGGCTGAGGGCAAGACTGCTGAGGAATCTGCCCAGGTAGGGGCTTCCAAGGGAGGAGATGAGGAACCAGAGAATGTGCTCACAGGGTCCCCACCTTGAAAGGACAGAGAGAAAGGGGTTCCCAGGGAAAGAGTAGACGCAGCAGAGAGGAAACCCCAATCCAAGGCTAAGAGAGGAGTGAATTTTAAAAAGGAGGCCAATGGAGTCGAACAACACAGAAAATCCTGGAGAATGAGGACAAGAAAATAATTCGCATTTGTAATTCCCAAGGGTATAGTTTTGGTGGCATCATTAAGTGGCTTACCCAATGAATGGAAGGGCTGCATGCAAATCTTGACTCTGTCGCTGACTTCAGTCTGGGACAGGCAGCGTAGAGAGAGGCTTTGGAGGCTAACTGTCTAGGTTTAAATCTCAATGTGGACACTAGCTAGTTCTGATGGTCTTGGGCAGGTTACGTAATCTCGCTAAGGCACCGGTTTCCTGGCCTGTGACATGAGCAGGCCAGTACAGTATTCTTTATGTGAAGAACAAGTGATTGCAAAGGCTCTGGCATACTGCCCAGTACACCGTTGTTATTAGGATTATATGGAAGGCTTAGGAGCAGGACTGATAACTAAAATAACTTCATGCCCTCAGGGAGTCCTGCAGCCTAGTGGTTGAGACAAACCTACACATAAGTGGCTGGACTGCAGGGCTGTGCAAGTTGCTCCAATGGAAACGTAATGGACTTGTTAAGGGACCAAGAAGGGAAACCCCAAAGCCCAGTGGACCAAACACAGGCGTCACAGTTGGGCCAGCACTTATTAAAATCCCTATTCCATCACTCTCTCGCTCTGTGACCTGGATGTGACACAGACTGTAAGTGGTCCCCTGATACTTATTCTCTGATATTCACACATACACACACACATTATTTAAACTAGGCATATGGCTGCAATGCCAAAGATTATAATTCCCAGCCTCCCTTGTTGGTAGATGTGGGCATATGACAAAATGCTGGCGTATAGGACATGAAAAAAAAAAAAAAGATATGGGCAAGTTCTAATCCTTGTCCTTAAAAGGAAAGAACACACTTTCTTATTTGCCGTTTACGTTTTTCCTTCCTGATGGCTAGAATGCACAGGTGATGGCTGAAACTGATTCAGCCATCTTGGGCTAAGCAGCAGGAGTGGTAGGTTCAGGCTAATATAGCAAAAAGACAAATTTTCTGAATCTATTTTGTGGGGCTTCCAACCTTCCCTGGACAACTTGTGCTTGGACTGCTAAATAAGAAAGTCATACATTTCCCTATTGTTTGAGGCACTGGAAATGTGGTTCTTTCTGATACTGTAACTGCACTTTGTATCCTAAATAATAATAATATCCTTGTGCACATTTAAAAATGGGGATACCGTACGTACTTCATGGAATCCTGAGAACTGAGCCCTCTCGAATGAGTAAGAAGCACCACCCCCAGCACCTCGTATGTCACAGACACTTAATCAGTGTTTTCTGAAAACATGAACACTATGACCAGAGTACACTGCTGGCAGAGAATTGCCAGGGTATGTGTGAGAGGAAGTGGTAGTAGAAGTTACATTGTAGGCAATGTTGTAGACAGATATTGCAGGATTTGAACTATATTCTTCAGGCAGTGGCTTCTTACGGTTAGTAACAGATAGACATTGAGAATATGCTCATGCATTTTGATACAAATGGAAAACAATATTTATTGAGGTCCTACTTATGCCAAGCATTTGGGAAACAAAGGTAAAGAAATCAAGGTCTTTGCCATCAAGTTCCTTGCTCAAAGCAATCATTATATGTAGTAACACTGCTTAAGAGCTTGGACTGTAGCTCTAGATTGTTTGCTTTTGAATCCTGGCTCCATTGCTTACTCATTGGTGACTTAGCAATTATTTCACCTTTCTTTAACTCAATTTTACTCTCCGTAAAACAGCCATAATAATAACACATAGTTTGTGGAATTTTTTGTAAGGAATAAATGAGCTAATATCTGCAAAATGCATAAAATAATGCTTGACATTAAGGGCTCAATTTATGTTAGCTATTGCATCAGTTAACTATTGCTACATAACAAACCATACTGAAATTGGTAGGTGAAAATAACACACATTTATTTAGTTCACAACTCTTAAGGCTGGCGGATTTAGACTGGGCTCAGCTGTGTGGTTCATCTGGTCTTGGGTATGCTCCCTTATGTGTCTGCAGTCAGGTACAGGTTGGTGAGGTGGCTCTGTTTCTGGGGTTTGGTTGATCTCTATAGTCATTGGCTAGGGGGTAACCATGGCAATTGAGCCATCTGTCTGTCATACTCCAGCAGGCTTGCTGAGTTTGTTCTTGTGGTAGAGGCAGGATTTTAAGAGAAAGTAGAAATATGAAAGGTCTCAGCACAGCATTACTCCTACCATATTCTATTGGTCAAAGCAAGTATCAAGTTCAATAAACCCAAGGTGTGGGGAACCTGCCTGTAGTTCTTGATGGCAGGAGCTGGAAAGTCACATTGTGAAGAGTGTGGATACAAGGAAGCCATTCACTGGGGCTATCAGTGCAATCAATTTGCCTCAGGCTCTCCTCTGGTCCTAACTATGCATATCCCTCTTGCATGCAAAATATACTCACACTCTCCCAAGACCCCGGAAATGTCATCAAATTGTAGTGTCTAACTCCCTATCAGTTCTGCATGTGGCTCTTTGGATGTGGTTCATCTTGCTCTGGACGCCTATGAAATATAGAGACAAGTGACTGGCCCCCAGAGACCCAATGTATAATGGTTATGCAAGGGGAAGCACACCTGCAGTAAATACTCCTATTGAAGAAGAGAAAGAATGGGAGGTACCAGCAGTAACTGGCCCACAGCAATTCTGAAATCCCACTTGGCAACTGTTGCCAGGTCCCTCAACTCTGGGTGTGGGAAATCAGGAGTGTTCCCTGATTAGACTTTGGTTCTGGTCCTTGTGAGTGGTTCCCTGGTCTATGTTTATTTTTGTACAAACTTCTTATTTCACTCTCTCTGGTCTCCTGGTTCTGCCCTCTGAGATGTTTTTCTTTTCCCATCACACTCTTTGTTTACATCTAAATAAACAACCCATGTTTATTAATGGCTTCTGCCTATTGAAAGGAGGAGGCCCAAAGCTGTTAGTATGTTTGAACAATTTCAGTCCCTCTAGTCTAGGCTGGTGGCACTTTTGCCTATACAACTTCCTGAAAAATGTTGTGGGTTTCTTACTAATCCGATTACTTTATTCACTTCATTGAACAGAAGCCAACATCACAATTATTTTCTAGACAGAGCTCTCCAGACTTACTTATTGTTGCTTTGGGATTACATTTTTTTGTGAGATCATGACATTAATATTCCAGATGTCTTTGGTCCTGTCAAGATGGTCTCTCTTAATTATTATAGAGGCATTAACAAGAGATCATACAGACATGCCCTTGATTTGATCTATGCCCTCAGTCTACATTTTACTTTGAGAATCTTTTGCTATCTGAAGAGACTAGAAATGAGTAACTGTTATATTTTCTAATGCAGCAAGTTATTCTGCTTACAAATTAGCTCATTCTTTCCTTATTTCATTTCTTTCTCAATGTTCGTTGTCATATGTAGCTAGAAGCAACCAGCTAACACTTTCAACATTCTGCCTGGGGATCTCCTTAGCCAAATCCAAACATTTGTTAGGTATATTTTTATCTTCTTATCTTATATCTCTATCTATATTCCAACATATCTTTTGACTTGCTGCAGGCGACAGTTACTTTTTAAATAACAGCATTATTGAGAAATAATTCACATACTGTAAAATTCACTGTTTAAATCGTACAATTCAGTGGTTATCCAACCATTACCACTATCTCATTTGAGAACATTTTTGTCACTCCAAAAAAAGACCCTGTGCCCATTAGTAGCCACTCCCCATTACTACCTTCCTCCAGCCTTTCGTAAATATTAATCTAATTTTTATTTCATTCTAGCCATTTCATTTAAATAAAGATATACAATATGTGGCCTTTTGTGACTAGCTTCTTTCACTAAGCATCATGTACAGAGGTAACAGTTTTACAAGTCCTTTTGCTATCATATAATATAGGTTTTCATTTTTCTGGCTTTGTAAACAGTTTCCCTACCCTTTCTCTAGCCTTTGTGAACAATGTGCTTCCTGTCTCTCCATCCTCCACTCTCTGACTGGTTCTAAAATCAGTGCCACACATTTTAGATTTTAATTATGTGAGCATTCCACTTCTGGAGCCAATTTCCCTATCATTATCTGTTGCCAAAATCATGTTGCATAAAAAACAACCAAACTTCAGTGGTATGCAATAATCATCATTTAGTTTTGTTTATGAGTCTACAGGTCAGCTGGGTGGTCCTTCTGATTGTGATGGGCTCATTTATGTATCTTATGTCGGGGTCAGGGACATTACTGCTGTCCCCGACTTCACGTCAGGTAGAGTTCTGTTGGCCTCTCTTGGGTTGGCCTCTCTTACAACGGGCTTGTCTGGCATGGCCTCACTAGGACAACTGGGCTCTCCTTCATGTGGTCTCTTGTCTTCCAGGAAGCCAGACTGGCTTCTTCACACAGTACTGGGCAGGGTTTCTAGAGAGGCACAGGAACCACATGATCATGAAGGTTGAGAAGTTCCACCATCTGCCGTCTCCAAGCCCAAGACCCGGGAGAGCTGGTGGGACGGCTCCAGTCTGAGTCTGAAGGCCTGAGCACCAGGGCAGCTGATGGTGTATGTTCCATTCTAAGTGTAGGAGAAGACCAATGTCCCAGCTCAAAAAACAGACTGGCAGACTGGCAGAGAGAAAGTAAATTCTCTCTTACGTCACTTTTTGTTCAGTCCCATCCATGGACAAGGACACTTCTGGCCACCTCTCATAGCCACAGCCACTTTTCTTTTTCCTACGCCCCAGCCCCTGGCAACTACTAACATGTTCCTTATTTCTATAATTTGGTTATTTCAGAATGTCTTATAAATGGAATCATGTAGCATACAACCTTTTGATATTGGCTTTTCAAAAATTTTGGTAATTTCCTTGCGATCCACCCAAGTTAATGTGTATCAACAGTTTAAAGTTCCTTTTCATTGCTGAGTATAGATGCACCATGGTTTGCTGAGCCATTCACTCACTGAAGGGTATCTGGGCTGTTTCCGGATACCTGTTAGGAATAAAACTGCAACAAGCATGTGTATACAGGTTCTTGTGTGAGCAGAAGTTTTGATTTTTCTGTAAACACCCAGGAGTGCCATTGCTGGATCTTATGACAAGCAAGTGTTTAGTTTTATGAGAAACCACCATACTCTTTTCCAGGGTGGCCGCACCATTTTACATTCCCGCCAGCAAGGTGGAAGGAATCCAGTTTCTCAGCATCCTGGTTACAGCATTTGATATTTCTTCCCCACCATTCTAATAGGTGTGTAGTGATATCTAGTGTAGTTTTTTTCCCTACCACTAAGCATTGTATCTAATGTAGTTTTAATCCGCATTTTCTTAATGACTACATATGTGGAATATCTTTTTATGTAGTTACGTGCCACCTGTGTATCCTCATCAGCGAAGTGTCTGTTTATGGTCTTTTGCCCATTTTCTAATTTGATCATTATATTCTAGCATATTTTTCACTCCTCGCCTTTTGTGCACTCACCAATAAAATAGTCTCAATCTTATCCTGTGTTTATACTAAAGAGATTTTTCCTTGGAAAAAAATGAAAAGTCTTATTAAACCACCAAGGCATTTTATTTAGATAACTTACTATGTGTGATAAATCATGTTATCAGAGAAGCAAATGCAACCAATCCTACTCACTAGTGTTTTCCTCAAAGCCACTGTTGGTTTCCTAGTCCCTTGTGATACATACAGGCACTCAAGAGCAATCATTTGCATAAGCTGGCGCTCCAGGGCTTGTGCTTAAGCAAAAAAGTTTGGTTTTAGGCCCAACTGAAGTCTGTTTTTTGTGTATCTCTAAAGGAAACTGTTGGCCAAGCATGTAGGTGGCAGGGCAGACAGGGACCCTAAAGTAGTAGGGTCATGTTGTTGTCTGTGTTTGATTTGCAGCTAGAAAAATCTTCTCAGGCAGAAAACAACAACTTTCAGGTCCTGATACTTCTCACTTCCTCTGGTGTTTTCGGTTAAACATGTCCTAGATTTGCTGTTAGTGTTTTTTTAATCTAATGAGTTCAAGAGGCAGACATTAATTTTATTTCTCTTTAATAAACCATAACAGCTAAATCAGCATTTATACAAATTGCTAAACAATAGTACAATCGAGACTTAATAATTACTTAATTTAGGGGACTAGGGAGAATTACTGGACTCTTGCTCGAAATTATAAGAGAAAATTTTCTCCACTTTCTTCATACTAACTTGCAGTGATGTTCCTTAGTACAGATTTTTTTTTTCTCGTGGGTTATAACCTGAAGAATTGTGTAAGGCCTTGCAACTTATTATTTTGCTTGAAACAGAAATAATCAAGTAAATATGCATGGAAAGTTACTAACGATTCTTGCAGAAGAACACACACATATTTTAAAACGCTATCAGAGAAAAATGCCCCACCGCGCAATATATGAAGTGGGTTGCAATAAATATCCAATTCAGAAATCAGGTTGTGTCAAGAAGAAATGATTGAAGAGAGCTGACATGCACTGAAATATGGACTAGTCTAGAGAATGCTGGAAGAAGGGAATCAAAGCAATAAATAAATAATCATTTATATATCTTACCTTCTTTGTAAATGATTAATTGATTAAAGGGGCAACAGGGTTAAGTAATTCAAGCACCCAGCATCCATCAGCACCTGAATTCTAGCTTGCATGGTACAGACTGGTCTACAGAGCTCGGTGGATGGTTCTGGCTTGTTTCTCCCCGGTAAATCATTTCTGGTTTGGGGAGCACTAGAGTTACTGGGTCTATCTGAGCATCTGCTCACGGGTGAAGCTGCTCTAATGCCCCACGCTGAGTGCTGACAATCACCACGTGGGACAGACGTGTGGCAAGCTCTCTCAGTGGCATAGCAACAGAAACCCAGTTCAAGAGGGCCTAGGTAAAGGCATGCAAAGTGTTGGAGAGCTAGGAGCATGTATCTTACATTCAGTATGTATTCATTGAGTTCCTTCCGGAGTCTAGCTCTGTGCTAATTACTGCAATATAGAAATGAAAAAATCCCTGCTCTCAAAAAGTTCAAGAACTCACATGGGAGAGAGACCAGTGATCATCAAATACAATAGGACATATATAAGTCTCATGATGGCAGCAAGGGGTGGTGATCCCTGAGGTGGTGACAGGGTGGGGTTGGAAAAGGGAGAGAGTTTGAATGCGGTGGATTCTGAGATGGTGAAGGAGGGATGCACTTGGCAGGCACAGGGAGAGTCCAAATTATTCCAGGCAGCTGGAGGTGTGAGAGCGTGCATGTGGCCCTTTGCAAACCTACCGGTTGTTTGTTGTGGCAGGAGTATAGGGGACTGTGGAAGTGGGCAGGAGGGGAGAGCTGCAGGGATGGGCCAGAGCCTAATAAAGACACTTGTTAATGAGTCAAATTTAGGACAATGACAAGATGGGAAAGGCAGAACTAAGGTCAAAGTTTTGTCTCATGCTCAGACCGTTTGATTGCTATGCTGAGAAGGTGAAACCAGGAAAGTCACTGCATTGTATTTCAGAGATCGTGAAAAAATGTATTTTTTAAAGTCATCAAATTGTTCTTCTTCAGCTCAGCCTATATTCTGGGTACAGGGCTACAGGCAGACCATCCTTTAAACACCAATGGACAGAGGTTATCACCTGGCATGTTACCACCCACAGGTCCCTGCTCAACACCTGGGGCATAGCAGCTCGGCAGGAAGTTCATGGGACATAGGCATGTTGACACCTTGTCCTCCCCATCCATAGGTGCTGAGAGTCCTCCAGACAAATCCTGTCCCTGTCCATGTGTCCGATTTCTCCACTAGAGCTGGGATAGAGTTTGAGGTCGGAAAATAATGAAAGTGCTTTAAACCATGACATAGGAGCCGTGGCTGGAGAATCTGGAACAGATAAAGTCTCACAGGCGACAGTGCAGTTTTTAAATATTTGAAGAGTTTTATATGTAAGAGGAGGGATTAGAGTTTTTCTGGATGGTTGTAATGTACAGAATGTCCAGTTAAATGAAACTACAGGAAAAATGGGCTCGGCTGACGATCAAACTTATTGTGCCTATCGTTCGGTGAGTGACTAAGACATGCCGTCGTGTTATAGGGGGGTGATCTAGTACTTTCAACAACCCCGTGGGGTACGTGCTTTCATTCTCACTGTGTAGATGGGGCCTTCAGCTGCAGTCAGGATTCAAACCTCTCTGCCTGCCTCCCTCCCTCTGTTGCATCAAGGTTCTCATGGGAGGAACTGTTCTGTAACATGTTTTTCCCCCAATGGAGCTATCTAAGGTGAAATGGACCACGTGCTGGATAGATAATTCCCTCTCCATCCGGTGATCGTTGCCATGGAAGTTGTCATGGAGATTCAGGCATCACTTGGGCTGTTGGGCAACATGGCCTTCAGGGCCCTGTTTAAAGGATGGCTTCTGGGGTCTGTTCCATTTTGTAAGTCAGTTGGATACTTATATGGCATGGGTATTAGTTCCCTATTGCTGCTGTAACAAATTGCCATAGATCCAGCGGCTTTAAACAACACAATTTATTCTCTCACAGTTCTGGAAGTCAGAAGCCCTGTTCCCCTGGGCTGAATCAAGATGTCAGCAAAGCTATTTTTTTTTCTAGAGACTCTGAGGGAAGAATCTGTTTCCCCGCCTTTTTTCCCCATCTAGTGGCTGCCTATATTCCTTGGTTTACAGCCCCCTCTTCCATTTTCAGATTGTCATCTCTGCTCCCATCTCTGTTTCTGTCATCATATCATCTTTTCCTGCTCTGTAGTCAAATCTTCCTCCACCTGCCTCCTACAAGGACTCTTGTGATGGCTTTGGGCCACCTGGATGATGGAGAATAATTTCCTCATCTCAAGATCCTTAACTCGATCACATCTGCAAAATCCCTTTTACTGTGTAAGGTAACATTCACAGGTCCTGGGTATTAGGACATGGACATCTCTGTGGGACTTTGGAGTCATCCTGCCACAGCATGCAAAGGCTAAAGCATGGACCTATGCATCGAGGATGGTGAAATCTTCCCAGACTTAGGAGAATTTGCTTAAAGAATAAATTCCAATCTGCATATGTCCTTCAGACACTCAAAGTAGATCCCATTAAAGTTGTTCTCCAGCACATGCATCACTGATAAAAGAAAGAAGAGCTCCACGGGGGAACAAGAAAAAGAAAGCCGTCTAACTTATCTTTTCTCACAAAGGATGGTAGCATTTTAAAATTCAGATAAATAAAATATGTGCCCAGCATCAAAGTCTCAGGAGGCAGATGAAAATGCTAAAGTACAAAAATAACCAAGAAAAACTAATCACAAATCAGACAAAGACCAAGCACTGCCATTGTTTCGCGTTATCCCGAACTGTCAAGCTATTGGACCTAGGGGACCTGGGGAAGGGGGTGCACACAGAGATAGAGAATTTAATATTAGCACTGGAAATGGGATTTGCCGCGTGGCTAATCCAACTGGCAAAAAGTAGCACGTCCCAGCGTCCAACACCTGATAATGAGAGTATCACCTGACGCAGATGCCAGTCTCCCCGATCGCATTTTAGTTTGACTTCATCAGGGAGCTATTCGAGCTCTCAAACTCGCCACAGAGGAGGCTCTGAAAGGGGAATTCATGCAACAAGAATTTGTTGGCTATATAAATAGGTATGCATTACCATATTAGGCACCAAGTGAGGCACAAAAATAAGTAGAAGACAAAACCCTGTCCCTGAAAGACTTTAAGATACGCAAAAAGCTCCCTGCAACAATCCAAAAAATAGTGACTCAAAATATCATCTTGGTCTCTGTGTTCTAAGGTCTCTGCTCCTACTTTTAGTAGTTTATGTGCCCAGTTGAACAAAGCCGTCCACAAAAAACATGCATTTGTCACTCAATTGTTGTACATTATCTGCTATAGGTAAGATTGAAGAAAATAAAAATGGATTCAATGAGCATTAGAACAAAACAAGTTAACAAACAAGTGGAACATTTATTGAGCTCCTTCTGTGTGCCTGTCTAAGCCCTGGGTTTGTGTGGGTGGATAGAGCAGGATCTCTGTCTTCAAGACCCTGCAGGGCATTCTGTGCTACCAAGGACCAAAAAAAAAAAAAAAAAAAAGAGAGAAAAAAAAATGAGTAAACCTATTAAATAAAATTAAAAGCGAAGCTGTAGGTTTTGGATGGACCATTTTATGAGTAGACTCTTGACACTGATGAATGATGTTTCTAGATCTTCATAAATCCCAATTTGAAAATACTCTTTATAAAATGTTATTTCCTTTCCTTTCTCAAATTCAATACAATATAATTGAAAAGCATAATGGTCTCATTCAAAACTTAAAACTATAGAAGTGCAGAACTAAAAACTGTTTGATGTTATTCAAATTAATCCTGCAACTAAAATAAACTCTTTACCATATCACATGTATAGATGGCAATACTTATCTAAATTTGAAAGAGAGGATGGTTTTGTCACTTTCTGATAGTAACTAACTAAATGATAAACAAGGAACAATGAAATAATCATTATTGGGGCCATGTGATATTACTCACTGGTAAATGTTATGTCTCAACCAAATCACAAGTTACTCTAAACCATGGGCCTTCTAAATAGTTCACAAAATGGCTTAACTGTGAATGTTCAACTTCCATTTGTCAAGGATCTACAGTGCTTGAGAAATGCCAAGGGGAACTGAGCGAGTGTGGGCCGGAGCACTGGGAGAAACCTTGACCAGAGAAAGGGGAGCAGGGTTGAGCCATATAGAACTCACAAAGGCAAAAGGAGGGTGTTCCAGTACAGGGAATGGCAGGACAAAGGCCCGGCCACAGACATCGGTGACATGATTTAGCTTCCTAACCGGATCAAAGGTGGTATTTTGTCGTAGCTGGAAGGAAGGTTGGTCTGTGGTCAGGAAGACTGCAGTAGGTAAGTTCCCAACATGAAGAAATGAGAAATGAAATCTTAAAAAAGAGGAAATTACAATAGCCAAGATGAAATACTACCAAACATTTCTGTGGGCCCAAAATGAAAACAGAAATGGAAAATGGGTGAACATGTGGGTGGGATGGGGTCTAGGCAGGGCAGCAGGCAATGGCAGCTGGGAGTTAAGCTCCTACAGGATAAAAGAGACAAAATAATATTCTAGATGAGAAGGGGACCAGAGCTGGCGCCTCAGGAGGGGCTCTCCATGCTCTCAAAGGATGCTGAAAAAAAATTGCTGTCAACTGTTACCTGAAGTCTACAGATTATGGCAACTGAAAATGCAGGGAGGTGGGAGAACAAAGGAGTAGGAGCTGAACCACCCACCCGCCAGTTTCGTCCCTCCATCTGGGATATCTCCCCTGTCCCTAAAGTACCAGGGCCTCATATGGCATAATAAGCTCTGGTTCTGGAATTGGAATCTAAGACGAGGCGGCTGCAAAGTTGTTGGATCAGGAAGGATAAGGATGTAGGGCAGAGCCAAGGAGAAAAAGAGAGAGGAAAAAAATCTATCAAATAAGATGAACCAGCAAAACAAAATTCTAAATCATGTGGATATAGAATCACCAATGCTAAGAACGGCAGTAGACAAAATAAACAATCAGGACAAGAGTCCACGTCGAAGAAGTCTGGTCAGAGACCTACGTCGAGGGTGCTGGGGGGGGGGGGATACATGAAGGAATGTGGCCGTAAAGAATAATTCTGAAACACAAGAAGGTAGAAATCAAACTAGAATGGATAGATAGGGGAAAGAACCAATTCCAAAAGTTTGGAACTGAGGAATATAGTAATTGAAATAAAAATGGAAAACTCAAAATACAGGATAAACTCTAGATTCAATACTGTGGAAGATCATATCAGAGATTGGGAAGATATTGCTAAGAAAATGTACTCAACATGCAGGGAGAGATAAGAGAAAGAGAGAGAGAAAAAGATGTGGCAGAGACCCCTCAACTGTGACCGCTGCTTGGAGGAAAAGGGAGAACTAACAATGGTGGGAAAACATTTGATTTAAAAAGTTGAAGTCTCTGGCGTGAGTGGAATCCATCTGTTAATTCCTCTAAGGTTTCCGAGAGAGAAACGGGCTGACTGAGGGCAGAGCAGCTCCATGCAGGATCAACGACAAGGAACAAGGCAGATCACAGGACAGCTGGGGGCTGAGTCATCTTCAGGATGAGGTTCAAAGAAGAAGTCAGGGACTGCTCACACGGGCACATCAGCCCTGGGAACTTTCGATATTAAAACTGTGGCTGTGACTCACGGACGTTTGAGTTGTGGTTCGGATTCCACAGCTGAGAGAGAGGATAGAGGGAGCTTTGGAGAAATGGAGCAGCTTCTGACCTAATCCAGAGGGCAAGACGAGGGTTGACTTGGCAGCAATACTGACGCGTAGGGCAAGGGGGAAAGTGGTTCATTAGCGTGCTGAGTAATTGTGTTGACCAGAGGTGGCGCCGTTGGACGGACAGAAGGAAGGCTTTGTTGTAAATAACTGATGCGGGGGTGACGTTGCAAATGTGTATGACAAAGAGAAGCCGGGATAAATCTTTGTTCTGAAATAATTTCCAGGGGAGGAGGGGAAAATATCCACAGATAGGTGACATAACGGCACCCCAACACCATGTGCATGTAGCGAATGTTTTGTCATTAATTTTTTCCGGACTCACGTGTTTAACCTGTTACCGAGAGGGAAGTGGTGCATTGTGACCCGCATGGCAGGGAACAGGCACGTGAGGGTGGAACTGGTGACAGGAAGAACAACTAAAAGTGATCCTCCTGGGGTATAATCTTGCTTCCTCCGAATTTTCAAATTCTAAAAAGTGTACATTCGCGAACGATTAAAAAAAATGTATTAACATAGGCATAATTTCCAGATATCAGAACGATGGCTGGGGAAGTTTAAATCATGCTGTAAATATCCGATAAATAACAAAAATATATTTTTCGTTACTTAGAAAATGCTAGTGCACCAGTCGTTCCCAGGAAGCTATACAGGTCTCCAACAACCTACCCCTGCTTTCAGACAAACTGTGCAAATGCAAGGGCCATGTTCATCTCAGGGGCTGATTCTGATCCTGCAGGCAGAGGTGACTTGAATCTCTGTGGTCCAGGAAGGATCCAGGGGGGTCCAGGTTACAAGTCCTGGGGCAGTCCTCCAACCACCCAACAGAGGAAGGTGGGAAGAGAATCGGCATTGCGCTGTATAGATCTTTCTTGAAGGCTGAGAGACAGGAAGAGCAGTCAGTTGTGTGTGCATAGAGGTTACTAAAATAGGACTGAAAGAGGCAGGAAGGAGTTTAACCTGTCAGACAGAAGCTGGGGATGGGGCTCAAGAAATATGTGTGAAACACATGAGCATCGGCACAGTGGATAACAAGGAACTTGGCTGGGAATGAAATCAGAAAGAAAAAAAAATGCGTCATATTGAAGGACAATGTGAAACATGTCATATGTACACTTGGGGACCTCATTGTTGGGCATTCCAGTGCTCGAAGGCCTAAGAGTCTTTGAGAACAGAAAGAATTAACACTTTTAATTTGTGGCAAACAAACCCAGATTCTATTGGAACCTTCTTTGCATTAGATAGGGATTTGAGAATAGGAAGATGCTAGAAGTATCTCTGGGTCAGGAATGACTCAAAAATCTAGCCCCAGCTTTTTCTTTCATGAATCAAAGGCTCATGAATCAACACAGGGTGGATGTAAAACCTTGATTGTCTAAAAGGAAGACATACGAGAGGGATTTAAAAACATACCGTGATGTCTTGGAATGAAAAGGAAGAGTTGACTTTTAGGGGCAGAAGAGGTTCCACATATTATTTGGCACCTGCTACAGGAACAGGTGATGGATTTCTACTTATAAAAAATTGATACCAGGGAGATGCTTATAAAAAGAGAGGATGAAGCAAATCTCATGGAAAAACTAGAAGAAAATACCAGTGTAAATGTCACCCAAGTAGCCAGTGTATTGAAGGCAATATTATGGGCATCAGGATTGTGCCCTTTCTGTGGACATCTGTTTATTTTGTACTTCATGGGTAGTGCAACTTATCGGGCATTTTTATTTAGAGTCACAAGCCATGAAATTCTGTCCCTACCATACCCACACATAAAGGTAGTGATATTGCAGGATCAAATAAGTAAATATCTTTATCAGACATTTCTCTGCTAAAGGTTTCATTTGATTTTGAATAACTATAAAGTGGGACCCATCCAAGTAGGGCAATTTTGTTTAAGCTCAAAGGCAATTGAAGGGTAACAATATAAGATTCTAAAATAAGACAGCAGCAATAAAGAATATGAGCAGTGGAGAGCAATTCAGGGAGTTGCAGTGGCAGCTTCCGGAATGACACACAGGAGGCCCCAAACCGTACGATATAGGAAAGTGGGCTAGCAGATGGCTTAGTCAGCTCCACGCGACCAGTAGGACAGAATTGAGTTCTTGAGCAAGTACTTCTGATAATTAGCACATTATCTTTCGTCCACATGGAGATTCCTAGGCTCACGACAGCGCCATTTCAAAACGGACATGGTGCTGGTTAGTGAGAAGCACTTAGTCGAATGACAAGGGAGGTGGTATGTAACATAAATGCCTGCATATTTGTGTCATGAGTGGAGAGCCAGAATGGCTTCCTTATTGAATCAAAAGAAAGCATTTGACAGGAAAAGCCATCTCCCTCCCCACCTCCCCAGCCATGTAAACGGATGGGTTGCTATGAAAGCTTGTACATAGGAGAAAAAAATAGATGGATGGATGGATAGATGGATAATTACATGTGTACAATATGTAATGAATTTTATATTTAATAAGTAGTCATCAGCATTCCAATATCAACTGGGTGAATGGGAAATTTGTAGAAGAATATGGATTTGAATCCCTGGCATTTATCAGCTATGTTAATTGGCAGCAGACCCATTAGAGAAAAATCAGGAGCACACCTAAGGGGAGGACAGGGTAGAACGGTTAAGGGGGTAGGGGAGATGTAGCAACTTTGATTATGCACCTTTGGGTAACTGAATAGGAAGATTGTCAGAGAAGAAGATGGAGAGTTCTCAAAAAATAGATGACACATATGTATAAGTATTGGTGTCTAACTTCAGTTAAACAAAATCCAGGATGTACAAGGTTGAGAATGAAAAAAAAATGAAAAGGAAACATTATAGAAGAGAAATCTGTTGGAGTGCTAGGGATCTTAGATAAAAATTAGGAAAGGGTATTGATTACCCAAAGCATATAGATACTAGCATTTGCATAGCATTGCGTCTGGTTAGCAGCCAAGAAAGAGAATCTTATGCTCCCGGACCTAGAGGTGAACATCCTCCTTGGATGTGGGGTGGTCTCCGGGCTGTGTCTGCAATACTGCAAAGCACTTCTGTGTCCACAACCGACCTCAGTAGGTTCCATTTACATCACATGGAGAAATAAAATGTATTTCTAATTGCCTTTCTAATAAGTACTAATTAGTTCAGGCCTTTGTGATCCATAAAGAGATAGAGTGAGCTCGCATCCTTCCATCAAAGCGCTGAAGCTGCAGCTGGCGAAGCCTCATGCTGCTTTTTCCTGCCTGTCTTTGGGAAGAAATTGAAATTACCTCAATGAAAAATCTCATTTAGGTTTTGCTAATATGCATTAAAATCTAAGAGGTGAAACAGCGCAAGCAACTGTGACGGAGTTCCCAGGAGTGGGCTGAGGGAGACCAGCCCAGGGCGGCATTCGAACAATCACCGACTCTTCCAGGAAGTAGCATTTAAAACAAGAGGATTAAATTGTGATGGTTGTACCAGCATGAGTCGTTTGAATCCCTCTTTGCACTGAAGGACTCTGAGTGATACCTGAGAGCTGGGGGGAAAGTCAGTGCGCCATATTGGTTATTATGGATTCATGAGTTTAAGTTGGACTGGAAGAAATAAGGGTTTTTGTAGCAAAAGGATCTTACAGAATCTTCCAGCTGAAGTGTGTGACTGCAAACATGACAGAGGAGGTATCCAGGAACAAGGGCAGGACTTCAGAAAGCAAGAAGCCAGGCCCACTGTCCTCATGCTTATATTAGGCACCAATCCAATGCCATCCAAGTTAGAGAAATGATCCCAAGGTCTCACGTACCTTCTCCATTAAGTGAGCACAGAGACACAGTTTTCATTGTATGAAAACTCCCTGGGAAGCAGCTGAGACAGATTTTCTCCTGCTTCTCCTTTGACCGGGGTTTTAGGAAATAGCCCATGTTTTCCCCGTAGCAGTTTCCAGAACACATCATCCCCACAAGGCTATTCTAAGGCTGTCCCACTTCCCATTTCTTGTCCGAGGTCATAAAGTAGTCTTAAAGAAATCCTAACAGTAATGCCTCTTCACACGGCTTGTTGTGATTCAAAACAAGAAGTGTTTGGAAATCATTTGCTGTGTGGTAACAAAATACAATGCATCCTTGTTATTTGTAACCAAGCTGTTTGGGAAGGAAATATAGTACTTAGGGTATGTATAACGTAATACTCAACTTTTAAGTAAAATGTGTTAAAATGACATGAATCTGGAAGTTAAAGCATTTTGGAATAGGGGGTGTTTGAGAGCAAGATGCTAATAGCATGGTAGACACAGAGAAGCTCTATGGCAGAAGATGGGACAGGAAACAAAAGGGTCACACAAGATACTGCTAGTGATGGAATTTTATATAAAAAGGGGCATCATGTAAATATTGTGAACTATGGACTTTTATAGGGAGAAATGAAAAATCAGTCTGGAAATCCACAAGGAAAAAAGCCCACAGGAATGGAGTACTTCTGAGCCGGGTGGAGAGTACGGTAGGGGCTGAGAAAATAAAAAATATTTTGATAGTAAAACTTTAGATTCCTAGGAAGGAGAAGAGATAAGCAGGGGAGTTAGAGGTAGGAAGCTGAGGCTCTATAGAGGTTCAGCAGGAAATTATTTCAGCCTAAAGTAGAGACGCAGTGGAAGGGAGGAAAGAAAGCGCTCCATTCGTAAGATTTCTGTTCAGGAAGCGGAGCGGGGGTCCCGCGGGAGTGAGTGTGGCCGGAGGAGGAAATGGAAGAATAATAGATGATCGCAAGGCCCTGAGCTGGGGACGTGGGGAGGTGTTATTGACAGTCAGGAAGGGAAAGAGGTGTCTTAAAAAAGAAACAAACAGGGTTCACTTTTAGGTTGGTTATTTGATGTATGAGGAGAGACCTTTACAAGTCAAGACTTGAGGGGGGATGTTTCTAGGAAACAGAGGGCAGAGGGGATTGCTGTCCCCCAGGGATGACTTCATTTGCACCACAAATATAGAAGAGACGTCTTAAGGGCCAGATTTAGCAGGAGGTGAAAACGTGAAGAACATGATCAGGATGGCCCGAGAGTTTATTAGATGGCGGCATCATTTGACATCTGTGTACCTTTCAGTGCGTGGGGTTGATTCATGAAGATTGTGGAATCTGCTTTTTATAAATTGAGGGAATAAATCTTGGGTGATTATGATAAGGAGAGACTGGGGAGGATAAAGAGAGCCCGTGGATAAAGCAGAGGACAAAAGTCAGAATTTTCATGTTTGGGCGTGAATGAAACTTTATAAATGACCAGAAGGCGGGCAGAACGGAAGGCAGAGGAGATTTGGAGAAGACAAACACAAGGCTGGTTTTTGAAAGTACAGAGGAAGTGGCAAACACAGTGTGACAGAGGAGGAGACGAGGAGAAGAAATAGATAAGCACTCAAGAGGAAATTGGGCAATTGGGAGGCTGAAGGAGGAGGATCGCTTGAGGCCGGGAGTACGAGTCCAGCCTGGGCAACTTAGCGAGACCCTGTCTCAAAAAAAAAAAAAAAAAAGAAAGGAAAAGAAAAAAGAAATTAGGGAAAATGTCTAGGCAATTAGAGGCAAATGTTGGAGTAAATGATACCCTGGTGGCCAGACTCACCTGTTTTTTTCCTGGAGAAACAAAGGCAACCTCCACCCTACTCTATCAGCAGCTAATGGCTGAATCAGTGTGTGAAGATTCTACATGAAGGGACCTTTCTGATGCTGATTTGTGCACCCTGGTTAGAAGTTAATTAGAGCAAGGAATTGATGAATAAAGTGATCACCAATCTAGAAGTGAATATACTCTATGGCTTTAAGAGGCAGAAATGCACAAAGCTGTTGCTGAAGCTACATCCAAAATTTCTGAGCTTCCAGAAAAGAACCGTTTGGGACTCACGGAGGGTGAGGGCTGAGGGAGCTTGGACTCTGAATAGGTGTCATGGATACTGATCCAGGGACAAGGACGCGAGATTTGAAGACTTGCATGTCACCAAGACACACAAATCTGTTGACCTCCATTAACCTCCTCCCCACCTTTTTCTCTCACTCCCTCCCCCCACATATATAAAAGGAAAAAGATTTGAGGAGGTTGCCTGCAGGGGGTGATTTATTGAATATTGTTCATTTTCTACTTTCATGCTTCTGTGTTATTTTAAATTTGAAATTATTATTTTTAAGTCATTAAGAAAGCTTTGAAAATTAAGCCAAGTGGAGGATTAAGCCAACTTAATGCCCAAATATTTAAGCAGCTAATCCCTTAAAAATTCTTCATCAATGTAGTTCCAAGAGAGGTGTGGCATTTTTGCCATAGGTAAGACTTTTCAGGCATTGTGATTTCAACATACTAGAAACAATTGCCATTTATTTAAAATTTTTTTTCCTTCTACCATAGGTAGCAAAGGTCTGGGACAAAGAAAGTACTCAATAGGTACTTGTTGGGTAGATGGAATTGTAAATGGAATTGAATTATGTAGGTACACAGAGAAGAAAGGGAAGAAAGATCTGGTGTCTACCACCAGGAAATCTCACAGGAGCTCTTCTCTTTGGGTGGGAGTTAAGGATTCTTTGGGGCTCATTTTCATAACCAACTCCTATTCAGGGAGGTCTGTGTGTGTGACCTCTTTGGGCAGACATACCTCCTGGTTTTCTAGGCCACACTCAATTTCAAATATATGATCAAGTCATCCCACAAACCATAGGAATGTACAGCAATTTCAGCATTTCTGACTTCTGAACTACATGACTCAGAATGCTCTGAGAAGTTGGAAACGGCACCCATGTCCTCTGTGGATCACGCGTTTGAAGTTCTGGTTGGGAGTGTGGTTGCTGGTTGTGGTTGCAATCACATACCAACCAAGTGTTCCGCCTTCATCAGCCTCACCTGCTTCCTCGGGGCTCAGAACTGGGCGAGCTGAGCTAGAATCCTTGCAGTCGACACTGGGGCTTTGTTTGGAGGTTATAAAATACCCCTGTCTTTTGGCAGAGTGCAGGAAGGCTGTGACTGCTGGCGGGGACCCTTACACGTGGGCCAATGGCAGACTGCCTTTGGGGAAAGCACTCAGAGGAGGAGATGGCTCAGAAAGTCAAAAGCGGGGTGTCCTCCTCTTACGCATGTGAATACAATTCAACATGGACCGCCGTCCTCCTATGAGTGTCTGCCATTTCTCTGACCCTGCGAGGGACAGACCAGCTTCCTTCCTGCTCTAGCTGTCTAGAGGGACTATTGTCCCCAGGAGGATGTATCTCCACCCACCACGTGACACTTAGGAGCCGGAGGGAGGCAGGAAAGATAGCTCTGGTCTCTCTGCCGTCGTCACTTGTCTATACCTATCTGTATGTTTCCTTTCCCATGTGTGTGTGTGTTTCTTCCTGCTCATTTCCATAAATAAAATGTTCTTTCTCGGCCGCGCAGCGGCTCCCTCTGATTAATTCCTTCCGTGGCCTCTCTGTAATGGTGTTTCTTCTTTTGCTTAAAACAGCAGGCGTCTGCTTTTTGAGTGGAGTTAACAGGGGATGGAAGGGAGTTAGCCAAGTCTCCACGGGCTCTCTGAGAATGCCGGGGACCGCCTTACAAATGGCTTGCATTTTCAGCTGGTTTCTTGTGATTTTGTTTATGCCTCACAAAGGTAGAATATTTGAGAGGCTACTCAGAATTTCATGAAGCAGCGCACACTGGGTTGGATTTTTAAGTAACACCTTCCAGGGAATTCGGGAGCATCCAGCTATCGTTCCCACCATCAGAGCTCAGTTGGGCCTTTGCCATCATCCGAAGAACAAAGTGCTGCATCTGCTGTCCCTGCCTGGCGAGGCGGCTGTCCCGATCTCACTGCGAGCTCTATTATCGGCTAGTCTTCCCCTCACGCCTCGCAGACAATAGATTGCATCTGTTTAAGTATCCAGATCGCTTTGGAAACAAGGCCTTCTCCTGACACACACAAAAAGGGTTTTCAGGCAGCAGATCTGCAGGTAGTAATTTTAATAGCCACTAATGTGAATTAATAATTCTAATAACCTCGTTTCAGATGTGTTATCGGGACACTGGAGAGGGTTGCCATGGCTGCTGTATTTTATTGCTCACAGCTGTGCAAACTCATTTTGGCCAGCAACATTCTCCTGTCTAACCTCGCCTTTCATTGGTTTGCACAATCCCAGGCAGCGTGGCTTTAACAAAAGAGGGGGGAAAAAAAAAAGAAAAACTTAAGGAAAAGTTGTGTTCTCAAGACTCTCAGTAAATGACACTGATAAGTGACAGTAAGGGGAGCCCAGTGTTTTAGACGGGAATTATGCAGTTATGTATTTATGAAATGAAATCATTGCTTTGGCACATTTATCAGTATCAGTGTCAAATTAGAATTTTGTCAGCGATTCCAAAGCACCTTCTTTAAGTGTTTTGGGGCATAAATGATATTCCTTAACAAACTACCTTGGGGACTATAGCCTCCTACATGATTCTAAAAAGTACATTAATTTACAATCTCGGGCTTGTAACTGACGACAAATCGGTAAATGTTTAGCTAAGTGAGCTTCTCGCGTTTCCTGGTACTACAATAGTGTTTTAGATATATTTTCTCATTCAATACTCACAGCATTCCTATGAGGTTGTCATATGGGTGGTTTTAATACCTGACCACAGATTCTTTGCTTAATTCTCTTCTAAAACACTGGGCTTCCTTTGAGAGGTAAGGTCTATATCTTTTCCCCCGGAATCTGGACAGGTTTGTGACTTCTTCAGCCAGTAGAGTACAGTACACGTGGCATTATGTGACTTCTAAGGTGTCTTAAAAGGCCATGCGTCTTCTACCCAGGCCACTGAACCATTTGCTCTTGGAGAGTCTTGAACCATCATGTAAAAGGTTGGATACCCTGAGGCTGCCATGTTGTGAGGAAGCCCAGGGAGCATCTAGGTGCCCTGGTGACAGTGTGAGCTGAGCCAGCCTTTGATTGGATTCATCCCAACCTGGGTGCCAGACACCCAAGAGCTAAAACTTCCAAGTGGTTCCAATACCTTGTAGATTCTGCCTTTTTGGGGCTGAGGCCCCAGACATTGTGAAACAGTGACAAAAAAATCCTATGGCCTGACTGGAATTCCTGATCTTCAGAATCAATGAATATAATGAAATGGTGGTTGTCTTGTCTCTAAGTTTTGGTATGGTTTGTTATGTGGCAATAGACTACTAGAACACTAAGAAAACTTAGATGTTGAACAACTTGACCGATGTCCCACGGTAAGTAGAGGCCTGGCATTCAAAACCGGGTCCGTGTGATGCCAGATCTCAAGATCATTTTACCATAAAATTATAAGCCCCACAAGAGGAGTCTACAGTGTTATAGAAGCATGAGAAACAAGTATTTTTCTTTCTGCCCATGGTCATCGGCGTGGACACATCTCAGGCATGCCAATCCGAAACACAGAAAACCTTGGGAAAACATGCGGTGATCTTTAATTAAGTGTATTTTTTTAAACCCGCCCCTGTTCCTACCAAATTGTCATGTATCTGATTTGAAAAGTAGCCAATTCATTGACTTTAACTTTCGTCTGAACCCATATGGCGATCTGGAGCTCAGTCTGAAACACCCAAGTTCTGTTCAGCTCCGGTGGCTCCCTCAAAGCCAAGCACGGGCATCGCTTAACAGCTTCGTTTCTTTGTTGCCATATACATGCTGTCTTCTTGGTTCGTTAAAAAAAAAAAAAAGTTCTTAACTTTTATGAAGTTTCTAAACTTGTTACAGACCTTGGCTGTTTAGGTCTCAGGCCTGCAAAAGAAACGCAGATCTGAAGAAGTCAGGCCACCCTACTATCCTGTTGGGGATGAAAAGTCTCTGCCTGCAGTGATATCCATTCAGAAGGTTGTTGTCTAATAAACCCAAACCTTGTTCTCCCATCTGCTCTTCCCCTTTTGCTTCACACATGCCTGGGGGGCGGAAATAAAAAGTAAAGCTAATGTCATAGTCACTTTGAGGTCTGCAGGATCTATGCAATGAAATAGGATGAAATGGGGATAATTTAATAAAAAACCCTAAATCTCATTGGAGCTGAACTCCAGGCAACGTGTATCTGCGCTTTGAAAACTCTTATAGACAGAACTGAGGTTTTACATAAACTCCATTTTCCTGGAACAAATTGACTAACTTTGTGAAGCTTTCTTTATAATGAGAGGTCTCAATGCAAGGTCACAGGTGACAGAACTGCTTATGCAATTAGCCACTAAATGCATCTAGAAGCCTTTGGGAATAAGGGACTTTCCTGGCTAAGGAGCCTTATTTATTAATTGTTAATTATAATTTCTCTTATCAGCTTCTCTGTGGATTTGGTGTCTACAGAGAAAAGCTGAGGGGGAAAAAACTCTAAGGGCTCCCGTAAAGCAGCAGCCAGTTGACGGTGTCCTGTTAGCAGTAGCCTTGGGAATCTCTGAAATCTCGAGTGGAAGAACAAAGCAGGTGCGTTTTGTCCACCGCATTTGCATCACAGCTCAGGGGCAGGATGCCCAGGTGAATCACTCTCCCTTAAGGCTGCCACACACCTTTGGTCCTACAGAAGGGGCAAATGAAAGCTGTGTTTCACCTGATTGTTCCAGCACACCAGCGAGCTGCTCGGAAGCCCCAAGTTCCACATTTAGCCTCTCAGCCTGTAAATTTGATTTGTTCTGAAAATCCTGTCTCTTGAACTGTGCTGAGTAGGGCTATTGGTGACAATACATCACATTGGCTTCTCTCCTACATGGTGGGTCCTATGATACCAGCAAGTAATGTCACCGAAATATAACCGACTGGGAGGGACCCAAAGACTGCGCAGTGTCACCAGTGTGAATGTGACAAGTTGGCTTCCTTTAGGTGGCAAGGAAATGTGCATAAGCACTTCTTAACCGACCCTTCATGGTGGTTGTGATGAGTGCTGTTCATACAGGAAGAAAAAATGCCACTCTAGTAAGAAATATTGAGCGTGACATTGTGACATTAAATACTGCCAGTTTAATTTTTTTCTATAGGGCTGTCTTCTCCGTGGAGTTCGTGGCATTATTCTTTGCAGGTTATAAAAGTACATAATCGCTTTTGACAAATACAGATACACAAATTTCCCCACTAGCAATAAGTGGATTAGATGATATTTCAGATCTAGACAACCCTAATTAAATTACTCCTAACTTTACTGGCCTCTGTGGATTGATCTCTCTTTGACCTTCACAGCCCATCAGAATAAATGAAAAGAAAGCATTCTAATGTTTTTTCACGTTAAAACTTTCATATGAGCCTTCCTATCTGTATACTGCATATATATATATATATATATATATATATATCAACTGCAACCAGCAAATGTTTATTGCTTATGTCTTTTTTTAAAGCCTATAGCAGTATAAATTAGTATTATGTCAAGGAAATACATTAGATTGCTACAAAGAAAGGTCATTTAAATTAGATTTTTAATGTTTCCACATTCATTTTATTAAAAATATTGTTTCTTAGACATCCTTTCTTAAGAATGTAAACGTATTCTGGTGCCTTTATTTTTTTCACAGTATAGGAGGAAAGTACCGTCCAACCTGATGAACAAAAGATACTTTCTCTAAATGGGCAAAATAGTGGAAATTTTCTTCACAACACCACGTACTACAAATTATCTTTCATATGAAAGGAACCTTTTTTGCTTGTCACGAGGTGTCTTTGTGGTAAACACTATAAGGAAGCATTTTTCTTGCCATCTGTGAAAAGACAATGTTTATGTTCCACGTCTTTTATAAAAAGGTTGGATATATTATGCTGTTTGTTTAAAAAAAATGCTATTTCACTACATCGTAACAGATGCACCCTCTTTTAAATAACTATAAAAGTCAAAAGTTACAAGTCATGTAGACTACTAGAACTAACAAAAGCTTTCCTTTTCTTTTCCTTTCTTTTTCGCTGCCCTTCCTTTTCTTTGACTTATACAAGGAGGTTTATACTTAAAGTAACAACTTTCCTGGAGCATTCAAAATATAATCCTGTTTGTGAACATTTACATACAAAGTATTCCAAACTACCTCTATTACGTCGTGCAGAGTACTCCCGACATGGCAGTGATATACTTTGAAGTTCTCATCAGACAGAAGTCTCCATACATTTTAAGCAACTAGGAGCAGAATTTAAGTCTCATATAGTATCACATTCTCTGCAGTGGTTGTTTATTACAAATCCTCATACGTAGGATCTTGATAAATATTTGAATTAAGCTGGAATATTTGCACTGACCAATGGCATAGATGATTCGGTACTTTTTGATTACAGTAATAGATAAATGCAGTGTAAAAAAAGCCGTGATGGCCTGGTGATTTTGTTGTTTTGCTAAGTCAATCTCAGTAAACGTTTTTGTACCTAGTTAATCACAGGGAGGTTAGTTAGCCTTTTGGATGAAGATACGCAATCCACTTGATACGTCACCCACTTGATGGTACGTGCCATCCACAGGCATTTTGATGGGTTTTTGCATCACCATTAGGTACTGCGTTTTCTTTAACCCCAGTCCTCTAAAGGTCCACTTCCTAATCCCATCTTTTTCTGTCTTCTAGAAAGGTCTTTTTGGCTACACACATACATACCCACCCACCCATCACGGAAGGTTTCCAAGACTGCCCATTTTCTGTTTTAATTCCTAACTCAAGGGATCCTACACAGGACAGAGGTAGACTAAAGAAGGAAAGACATCTTTTGCTTTTTTGTTTTGTTGATTTGGCATTCTTGTATCATGCTAATTTTGAAGACCTATCAAATTCTCCAAAATAAATTGTAGCAAAGAAATATATTTTTCTGCCTCTTTGGCTCCTTTCCAAGGCTCATAGACTCAGAAGTCCTTCAGTTCCTTCCATTAATAGGACGTCCTCTGTGGGAAAGGACTGTACGTAGTGTAGAGTTGGAAAAAAACTGGCAACCAGAAAGGTTAAATAACAACTGTTACAACGTGGGCAAAGTCGGATTTACCATAACTCAAACTGCTTCCCCCGCACCGTGGCTTTGTAACTCATCCGTGAGTGAAAGTGACTTTTACAGCAGAAGTAATTACTCTTTCTTGTTCTAATGAAAATTTTAACAAACTAGTAAATTTGTAACCCCTTCCTCTTCTCAAAATGTTTTCAGTTACTCTGTACTTGTCCCTAGAAGACTCAAAATGAAAGTTCAATCACTTACCTTTCGTATCACACACTTTCCCCAAAGTCACACCCCAAAGATCACTTACACACTTATAACATCACCTTTGAAAAAACTGAGTTCTGTAACTCCTGAACTTCTCCTATTTTTCTGTCTTACCAGGCCCTGTGTGATCAATTCAATTCTCTTTCTGTTTTTCCTCTTCCTAACCAGGGAACCTGGGTTGTCTCCTACAACCTCCTCTCTTTCTCCTTCTGAAAAGCAATTGAAAACATCTTTGCAGGCTGCCCAAAGGGAATTCATCCATTTAACATAAAATTACACAGGAATTCCCCCAAATAGAGAACATAAAACATCTCCTAGGATGTCAAGAGAGTGGTTTCTAAAGAGGGGAAGATCCAAAAAGAGCAGTGGATGCTTGCCCGGCACCCGAACTCGGGTGGATGGTATCTGAGTGCTGTGTGAGCTCCGGTGCAGGACTCTTCTTCTTGCTAAGATATTTCCAGTGTTCATTCTCTTGTCTTGCCTGCCTCCTTGTTCACGTGAATAATCTACAGCAGCATCAGCAGCCTAATCAGCCACGCCATCCTCGCTGTGCTGAGATCACGGGTACGAGGGGTGCAGTTCCTTCCTTATGAGTTCATTGGCTTCTTAACGAGAACGGATGCAAACTGTCTTGCGGGTGGGATTTCTCGAGCAGAGGCTGGGAGCTGCTGAACTCAGCCCTGGTCTCGCCTCAGTGGCAGACATCACCTGCCCTTCTCCACTTCCCTTCAAGCTGCCAACAAGACCAAGGCTGGCTTCCTCAAAGTGTACCTCTGGGATGTTCACACCATATGGCAGCTCTGAGAATGTCACCCGACGCTCTGGGGTATTTTTCCCCATAGCTTACACAAATTGTAAATTATTATCCATAAAATCATGGTAAGGAGAGACAAGGGCAAGGGACAGATCTGCTGTAAAGCCTCCATTAGCAAATGAGATTGGCTTTCCTATTCATGTGAAAAGTTCAAGGAGGCAATCTTGTTAAACAGCCATTTTGCATAAAGAAATAATATGCCATAATGGACCTTTTCAAATAACTTTGATGTTTTCCAGAACAATTTATTAATACCGTACTTGGAGAAATAAGAGATGAAGTCTCACTAGAGAATAAAATTGGCGGTTGTTGGGCAGTTGGTCATAGCTCAGCAGATTTCATAGCTGTCGGGAGCACTTTTCTGTCCTCTGCTAGAAGAGCTTTCCAGTGCTGTTTCCCCCACCCTCCGTTCCCAACACCCCCACCCATTTTAGCCTGGGAGTGTTTACTTCAGAGAAACACAGTCCTGTTCTTTAATTCTCTATACAATGAGCAGCAATGATGTAACTACAATCTCACCTTTCTCTTGTCCAAATCCTCCCTCAATACCCACTGACCATAAGACTAGAAACATGGCAGGGAGAGGGCAGGAGGAGGAGGGTGATAGGGGTCTGCTCCAGGTTTACAAGATGTGTATTAATAACTTACCTGTCTGTGGTTGGTTACATGAGCAAGACCCATAATCTGGCTTCTTGGCTGGATTTGTGCTATAGTCATACTATATTCTTACTGTATTCATACCTGTGCACACTGGTGCACTGAACTCACACAGACGCTGCATATCAAAGTTCTTTACACAATTTGCACAATAGTGCCTGCTTCCAACTCTACTGTTCACCCTTCTGTCCCCTTCTCCTGGGTAACTTACATGAAGTATGACCGCACCCAAGTGGGGCTTTTAGTTTCTCTGTTTTGGGTACATTCTTAGAAGTGGTTGCTTAACATTGTACTAATTAACAATACCATATTTATGCAAGGGTGCTCTGCAGAACACTCGCTTTGCTTTGCAAGGTGTCCGAGAAGTTCCTTGCCGAACAAATTTGGGAAACCCTGGGGGAAAAAGTTAAACAGGTTTTGTGGCCATAGTTACACAGCTTTTAATGCATTTATTCATTCTGTGAATCTTCTCCGGCATTATATAGTTTGTTGCATTTCCCAGACTGACTTGACTTTTGTCAAATATGCCTTGGGCACTGGAATCGCAGAATTACAGAATCATAAATTCCAGAGGGAGAAGAATTGGTCTCCCTCAGCCTCAAATAGCTTATGTATTCGAAAGTGGTTTGAGAACCAGTAAGGAAGATGGGAATGGAATGGCAAAACCTGTAGATTCTAGAGATTCTCTCTTTCGGTGGCTTTGCAGAAGCCATCTGCCATATTAGCAAGGCCCAAATAGCAAGGCACAGGGAACAGCTTTCCACCAAGCCAGCAGCCCCCAGGAGACTGTATCCTTCCTTAGTTGATGCTTCAGATGACGCTGCCCACCCTGATCTGATACCTTAATTGCAGCTGGGACAGGCCTAGATTCCTGTCCCACAGAAACTGTAAGATCCTAAGAATTATAAGCCACAAAGCTTTGCGGGGTGATTTGTTATACAGCATTAGCTAACTAATACGGATTTTGGCCCAGAGTCTAGGATAATGTGAAACTAATATCTCAGTGGGATTAGCTTAGAAAATTATAATTGATAAGTGCTGTGCAGAGTTTTGAGGAAGAAAAGCAAATTAGTTTTCTTAAGATGAGAGAGTATATTGCAGTTATGAAGAAAAGAATATACAAGGGCTTATCATGTTAATCACTGTAGAGAATATTTCCTGAGAATTTATTATATGCGTGGCACTACGGGGAATAGAAAAATGAATCATTTCTTTGGTCCTCAAGGAACTTTATCCCTAGATGAGAAGGCAGATAAATAACTGAGCATCTATTCTCAAAAGTAGACATGAAACAAAGATACAAAGTGCTATAGAAGCTATACTTCCACATGTGCATATGGGAGAGATTAGTTCCAACTAAGAAAACTTACTCGAGGGAAGTGCCAATTGAATTGGCCTCGAGGAATAGGAAATAAAAGTGTAGTATTTTCACAGGTGGAAATGGCGAACAAAGGCATCGCTGGGGGAGAGGAGAACATAAAAAAAGGTTCGGATAGAAAGAGGTGAATTCAGAGTATGTCTAGGTGTTGGGCAGCAAGGTACCTCTAAGAAAAACTGAAACCAAAATCGAATCATTCAAATAGTTTTTGTTTGAACTGGGTGGGTTTTTATTTCAACAAACTGTATCAATTAGGCTACCGGAATGAAAAAGTAGAATCTCAATTTCTGTCCTTTTGGTTTCAGCTCTGAGTCTGACACAGGGAATAAACATCTCCTTTTAGACATGCCTGACCACCCATATTATAAATGGCTTCCAGAGGTCCCTGAGTTTAAGGTCATGACTTGAGATAACATGAGATTGAAACCATCCAAGCAAAAGACCATCCAATCCTTAATCATCTCTAGATAAAATTCCACATTGTTCCTTGGAAACTTCTAATGTTTAACGACTTTAGAAGAAGCCAGGCAACTCATCCTGATTTTGTGTTTCCTAATGGTTAATTGTCCACTTTTAAATTGTGAGGACACTTAAGTCTTTTCTGAAAAGTTCTGAGTTCCTTTGACTTTTCTTCATAGGTCCTTTCCCTAAGTCATTAATAATTGTCATGTTCTCCCCTGGACCTAGTCCAAATTTTCCATGTCTCCTTAGTAGTAAAGACCCCATCTTGGCAGAGCACATTAATAAAGGGCCTAACATATGACAGGTGGGTTAAAAAATGACTTGGCTTTCACATTTTACATTCTGTGCACATGACATCACGTGATGTTTACTTCCTAATGTCAGTACCATGTCATGGGCCCACATTTGTCCTACCTGTCATGACTTGCAGAGCTACGGAGAAGTCTTGGCTCTATCAACAGCTCGCTGAACTTCTCTGCAGGGTCCTAGAATTTGGGAGTTACTCCGTGCCTCAGAGGTTGTATTGGAACAAATACTCAATGTGATTAGAATTTTAATGTTTGAACACTGAAAAGGAACCAGGCTTAAAGCTGCTTTCTATTGGTAAAGTAGTACGGCTCTTACCTAAGAACCTTCATGGGCGTTACTTGTTATGATCTCGCAGAAATCCTGCCAGGTATGTTAGGTGGTTCCTAATTTTATCATTGTTTTAACATTGAGCACACTAAGGTTTAAACATGGTGATTTATTTGCATAAGTAAATGGTGAACTCCTACAAATCTGATCTAAATTAAACAAACCCTATGGGACCTGCCTCTTCAAACGAATGCTTTGGCTCTAGATTCTTCCTTAAGTTCTAGAAACATATAAGCTCTAAACTACTAATGAGAAAATGCAATTTAATTGTAGCATAGTAGCTAAAATTTAAGCACAGCAGCTATATTTGAATCCTCTCTGTGACTGAGAGGATGGAGGAGGCCTTTTTGGGTGGGAATGTGCCTCCGAGCCATTAAGTGCCTGGCAAGACGCTACTCTGCTAGCTCGATGGAAAAAGACACCTGGCAGAATTGCTGTCTTTCTCTTTTTCAAACGAAGCCAGCCAGTCTCTCTATTCTGTTTCCTTAATACCTTGTAATGTGCATCATTCTTGGTACTGAATGAAGAGATCTGCAAGCCATATTCTCCCTTGAACTTGGGGACCTTCCTTTCTCCCCAACTGGTCAAGTATTTGGCAGTAAGTTGCAATACATCTTGCAGTAAATTTGTATGTCTGTGTGTGTGTGTGTTTATTCCTAGGTCTGGGTTCTTGGTAGAAGGTCCTACTTTATCAGAAGAACCTGTGTTTATCTCCACTTTTAGAAATCAAAAATTAGTTTTTAACCAAACTAAAAAAATTAAAAAAAAACTAGGCTGCACAACTGGTTAATGATTCAGGAAGGCCTAGAGCACACACGCCCTACCTCCAGTGTTCTTTCTATGAAGCCACACAATTGACAGTAAAAATTAACTACGAACTCTGGCGCTTGGGAATCACATTACTATATGATTACAGTGTTTTGTCATTAAAAAATTATGGACGTCATTGAGTGGTAGGAATTAGGAATTGCACGAAGCTAGTCAGCAAATAATATTCTAAGTATTCCCTTTGGAATCAATTATAGAACATCTTTAACAAATTAGTCCTTTTGTTTCATCATTAGAAAGGAATATATAAACAGGATATTTAGGCAATGAAATATTTTCCATTCGAATTAATTACAGCAAATTAGCTAGAGAATCTGTAATAAATTGCAAAGTTTGACACCTTATGAACTTATTAAAATGAAAGCTTTCCTCATAGCCTTTAAATTATTCATTTTCATGGCCTAAAATTATAATTTAATAGTTTCATTGGCATGTGATAATTTTTAAATTACAACAGTATAGTCATCTTACTGGGTCTTTACATACCTAACTGAAAATTACCTATTGCATTTTAGTAGCAATATAAAAGAATGAGTGAATGCTTAAATCTGATTGGTTACATAGGTTTTTAGCTCTTTTCCAAAACAGAGATTCAAAACTCCTTCCCCAATAAACCAAAAATTTGTACCTAAAAAAATTCTATCTAGGAAAGCCAATTATTTTATTACTTGTATCTGATTTTGTGCAAATTTCACTTTGCATTGGTATCTTTCCTTTCCCCATTCCTTCCCTTGAGCCAAATTCTCGATTTCCTCCCTGACCAAAGGAGGAAAGAGAGCGCATTCAGCATCTCTGTCCAATTCCTCACCATATGTACAGAACGGCTCTTGCGCGGGGAGTAGAGTTTGACAAATAGGCCACATGGACTTAGGAGGGGCCTTGAAGACCACTGGGAGGGGTTTGGAATCTGTTTTGAATAAGATGGAAAGTCATAAGAGGGCTTTGAGCGGGGGGGACGACATGATTTGATTTACATCTTTGAAAGATCACGTCAGCTTTCGAGCGGAGAATGCATCGCAGAGGCACGAAGGGGGTCAGAGAGAGAAACAGCTCATACATAAGGCAGGTGACCACAGCAACACTTAACGTAAGAAGACAGTGGAGCAGTGTTAAAAAGAGATCTGAAATCAAGAAAATGTGACCCAAGAAAGCAAAGAATTTTATACACGGGGAAGCAGTCCTTCAAGTATAAAGGCAAGAGAGATACAATTTCAGGAAGACAAAGATTTAGGAATACATCTCACGTGAGCTTTTCTTCAAAAACCTGTGAAAAGAGGGAATCTGGCCAAGAGAGATGTGCCAAACAGGGAGTGAAGGAATGAAGGAACTGTCGTCAAAACACACAAACAAAACCAAAACAAAAACCAAAACAACCCGAGGCGTTAGCATTAGGTTCGTTTAAATCGTGAACTACCTCTGGGCAGCTATGAGAATTACGGATGTAGACTAGAATGTGAATGTTATAATAGTATGTAATTAAAGAGGAAAAGGAGAAAGGAGGGGTATTAGGATGCTTATTCCTGCACTTTTAAAATAAATTTATTTTAATTTCTTTAGAGACAGAGTTTCCTTGTGTTACCCAGGCTGGAGTGCTGTGGCACCATTGTAGCTCACTGCAGCCTTGAATGCTTGGGCTCAAGCGATCCTCCTGCCTCAGCCTTCCAAGTAGCTGGGACTACAGGTGTGCAGCACCACACCCAGCTAATTTTTTTAAACATGGGGTCTTGCTATATTGCCCAGGCTGGTCTCAAACTCCTGGCCTCAAGCAATCCTGCCCCAGCCTTCCAAAGTACTGGGATTACAGATGTGAGCCACTCCACCCAGTCTTCCTCTATCATTCATAAATTTCAAGTTAACTTTAATAGTTGTATATATAATTACCCCTTTTAGTATGTATATGATTATGTATTTATGGGTATATGGGCATAATATACACATATATATGGGTATATGGGGGAGCGGAGGGGTGGTGAGCAAAATATTCAGTTTGTCTAACTTTATAAGAAAAATGAGATATTACAGGTCAATTTTTAGGTCTTTCACTTAGTAGGTGCTTAAAGAAAGGTAGTGAAGACTATCAGGATGGTTATTTTCTAGACTTCCAAACAGAGACTCTACTGCCTCCTTCAATTTCTCTGCCATTGACTCGAAAGGATCTTGGACAAAACACTTTTGTCTACCTACTAATGGAGCTGTGTTGTTCAGGAAGGGCAAGGAAGGAACAAAAATGAGCAGATATTAATATCTTTGTTCTCCCTTCAGTTTTTTGGAGACCAAAGGAACAAAACAAAACAAAAGGCAGGCAGAAGCCAGAGTACTTCATTTCTAAGCATCACGAAGGTTGAAAATGTATAACCTTAATGCTGTCTTCACAGGTTCCATTTAAGCTTTCGGAACTAATTACCCAGCTTGCTACTGCTGCTGCTGCTGTTTGTTTTTACAACCTCCACAGTAGCGTGTTCAGGCTGCCGTAAGGAAATACCATAGACTGGGTGGCTTAGCGACAAATTCACTTTCTCCCCGTTCTGGGTGCTGGCTGAAGTCAGGGTGTCAGCTCGGTTGATTTCTGGCCAGGGTTCTCTTGCTGGTTTGTGCACTGATGTTTTCTTGCCGTATCCTCTTGTGGCATTTCCTAAGTGCTCAGGATTGAGTAAGAGCTCTGGTCTCTCTTCCTTTGTCTTATAAGGACGCTAATCCTGTTGGATCAGGGCCCCATCCTCATGAGCTCATTTAACCTTAATTACTTCCTTAAGGGTCCCAGACACTCACATTGGGAGTTAGGGCTTTTCAACATTTGAATTTTAGAGGGACACGATACAGTCCATAGCAATCCCTCAACTTTTTTTTTTTTACAGTTTGTTTTGTTTTAAACTAAAATCCACAGATATTAACATAATTTTTAAAATACTCCATTTTCTCTTGAACATAGGAGTAAGACTTAAATCTATACAATTGATAGAGACCTTAAAACATTTCTTATCCAGTTTTTTTTTTCCCCCTCAAACTACACCATCCTGTAGAGGTGGACTCTATTTTAATGATATCTGGAATGGTGATTCCAACCGCAGGCTTGCTGGGTGGCCAATGTTAACATTTAATCCACTAAAATATCTTTCCGGTAGTCAATCAAACATCTAATTTGAATTACAGACACAAATAACAAAATTATTAGTTCATTCTTTTGTATCTTGCCATATTCAGGGCACTTGCATATGAATTTTTTTTTGTTTTGTTTTGTTTTATCATTTCAAAATCTTAAGAGGTAGAGAGAGAAGATCTAGCCTTGATTTTATACAGGGGTAAGAAGTTAAATGATTTAACATCAGCTACAACAACAGAAACACAGCAAGCAAGGGACAGAGCTAGCAATAAAACTCATTCAAAAAAAAAAACAAACTTGGTTAGTGGTTTTCCCTTCCTTCTCTGTTTTTCCTCTGCAATGTTTCCATAGTTAAATTACTGTTCAAAATTCATCAGTTCTGTAAGAAGGCATGAGGAGGGTATGGTAAGAGAATAAAAGGACAAATGAGACTTGTTTCCTCTCCTCTGAGGGGCTTCTATTAGTATGCAGAATATTTCCTGCGATTCCAAGCACTGCTGCCTGAAGCCGGCCCTGTCTTTCCATTCCTCTTTAAATCAACTTTCTCCGTGAGCGTACCATAATTTTGAATTACGGTTTAGTGTTCGTTTATGGTTAGGATTATGATTAAAGTGCAATTAATCTCGGATAAAGCCATGTCTACATTGACTGACTAAATCCAAATTTTTGAGGTTACATTTTACTTTTATTATTTCTTTGATAACTGACTTCTGGCTACTTGGACGAGTACAGCAATAAATCCACCTGGGTCAATGATGATAACATTGGATTGACTTTTTCTTTATAATATTTTGATTCATGACGTGGTAACATTGATATTTATACCGCTTCCAATGTTTTAGTGTTTAGAGTACCACTTCGATTAATAAAATATTTTGAAAAATACTTAAAATATAGCTTGTAACAAATCAGCAATCACGCTTTCTATAGCTTACGCAATGCCTTATCCTTCTGATTTCCAACGATTGAGCACTTTTTTTTGCTTCTATTTAAGTTATTTTCAAAATATTCATTGAAACATTCTTGAAAGAGTTTTTCTTTCAGGGAAATTCATAAAAATTCACCTATGTCCACTGATACAAGTTTATTTTCAGTTTAAGATCTTACCTTTTCAGGGGCAAATTGTTGAATCATTGATATTTCTCTTTATGAAATCTCCTAAATTGCAGATGATTTAGCTTCAATATACCTTTAATGCCAGAAATCACATATGAATTGGGCTTAAAATTCCGAAGAATAATTTTGAGCACTGCAGTACATTTGGTCATTAGAGAGTCTGAAAATACCAAATTGAGCAGGTCAGATTTGATGGGCTTGGATTGCCACATTTCATTACAGCCCATGTGCAGAAATTTAGCATCTTCAAATGGCCTTGTTCCAACGCAGGGAAGTGGTTTAGGCCAATCAAGATCAACAAGGTGGCCGGTTAGACTTGAATTAAGTAAAATAATCAACAAGATTTGCAAGAAGCCCTGTCCAAGTAGAGTTTGAAAACCTTCATATAGAGTTCTTAAAAGCAGACTGTAGCTTCTAATGAATTACTCGCTCCCTTATTACTGTGGCTTAAATCAAGCCGGAAGCAATTTAGTTACTGCTTCCCAGACAGGTCTCTGCCACCACGTGGACACCCAGTAAGCTGTGCATGGCCTCTGATGGTTTGCACCGTGCCCGGCAAGTCCTGCCTATCTGCAGATGTTCAGGCTTCCTCATACGGACCACACAGCACATGCAAGGCAGTCAAAATCTGTTAGTCATGGAATGATCTGTCTGGTGTTTTCATCTATCTTAATAATTAATTGGGTAACATCTGAATCGCTCATTCAGTGGTCCAGTTTGGTCAGTAACAACGTGACCAGGCCTTCCTGTGGATGAATCCAAGTTGTTTCGGTTTCCAGGACTCAGTCACAGAAATAGTGATGTTTCAACTGGTCTTTCAGAAATATTCCTACAACACAGCTCTCTGGAAATAGTTCCTACAAATATGACTGTACCAGTGATAAGGGTGAGGCGCCATTAGCACAATGAATGAGTGATTTGTTATTTCTACGATTACTAATGCGATAACCATGCTGTTCCCATCGTAAGGTTGTTATTCTATATACATATATGGAAAGTGTTATAGAAAGATCTTCAACATGAGAATAAACATTTTGATAGAGTTTGGGAACAATGTTCTATATCCTTGTTTTATAAATAAAAGGAATTTTCATAAGAAAGCAGCTCTATTTATTCAGATATATTATGTATGTCTGTTTATATATCTACATCATGTTTATATGTATGAATAATAACATAGAGCTCAGGCCAACTCTTTCTCCCCACCACTATTTTGCAGCTGAAAGGACCAAGAGCTAGAGGAGTTAATTATTAAAATATATATTAAAGAATATATTTAATATAATTAGATGATTAGATAAAATTATCTTGGAATGCCTTAACCATAATACAGATTTTAGAAGGAAAACACAGGGTGTAAAAATCTCTAACACGCAAGAATCAGTAAGAAAACAGATCATGAAATGATTACTTAATTATAAAATACTTTTTAAATGCTTTTTCCTTCCATGAGACTTTTTATCTGACAAAAGGCTTAGCCACCTCTTGAATCAGAGGATCTCTTCAATACCTGAAGATAAATATCTACCAGGAGCTTTTTAAACAATGCTTGTCATGTTTGTCATTTATGAAGCAGACTCATACATAAATTAAGTTTTGCTAAACTGTAGCTATGAATTAGAGTCCCATGAAATGTGCTATTGCTAACACACTCCGGTGGTATGTTGCTATCACTTCAATTGTTTTAATGATAAATTTCCTTTAGAAAATGGAACGATCTGTTGACAGACAAAAACAGGAACTAACAATGGACTATTTAGACTTGCAAATGATGGAACATTTAATTATTCCAAAATAGCATTCCCCAGTTAGGGTATGATCATTAAATCCATCATCATTCAGTTGATATGCATGAAACATTTATCATGTCTTCCTCAAACAGGAGTCAGTCATCTAAATATAGATTTTTGGACCATCCATTTCAACGTGACATTTCACTGAAAGCCTGGAATTTCATTTATTTTCCGTAACAGAGACAAAGTGTTTGTAAACGATGTGATAAGACCATAAAGAGAAAGTAAAGTGAAATCCGGCTTCGAACAGAGATAAATACAGACCCTACTGAAGACACCACTACTAGAGAAAGAGAAAACTGAGAGACAGTACGTCAGCGACAACATTCCAGATGAGAATTGACGTTCTCTCGATACAGTTTTTTAAAATGTGTGGTCAGTCTTCTTACTCTGTTTGCAAATTAATTTGCATTTAGACTCGAGACAGAGGCAACAAGATTAAGACAGAATTAAACTGAATATACGTGAACTCTTTCCGTCAATCTCCAAATACTGAAAAAATGTTTCTCTCTCATTGGAGAGACAAATGTCTCAGAAAACAACATTTTATGAAATTCAGTAATCCCAGCTACTCAGGAAGCTAGGGTGGAAGGATTGCTTGAGCCCAGTAGTTCAAATCCAGCCTGGACGACATAGCAAGACCCCAATTCTAAAAAAAAAAAAAGAAAAATGAAATTCACAAGCTAATTATTTTTCTACGGGTCCTCATTTTTCAGGAAGTTTATATAATAGCTAGATATTCATTATTTTAAGTCCGAATGGAGACAAGTTATGGTTGGGACCTGGACAAACATTTTATAAGATGACATGTTCAAATAAAAACCAAATATTTCTCTTCCAAAGACGGCCTTCTTCCTCTGATAGAATGCTTGCAGTGTGTGAGAGGTACTTGGGAAGGATTTATAAGCAAGTTTCCCATAAAGGGAAAATTACTAACATTACTAAATACCTTCCCCTACCATCCCTGGGCCTTGCATAGATCTTTCTATCAACATTTTTAACGCAGGAGATCAAGGTCTGCAGAATTTATGTGACTGGCCCAAGGACACATACTGATGTCAAAGTCAGGCCTTGAGTTCTTATTTCCTGATACTCACTAAGATGTTACTATTTCATCATTCTGCCTGTGGGAAATGTGTGTGTCTGTGCACGTGTGCATACACTCCACCAAACGGTTGTCTGTGAAATTTTAAATCACATTGAGAAATTGGAAACTGAGGGTCTAATTTCCTACCGTAGTTAAATGGACCCAATGTAGAAAAAATTCCAACCAGTTTTTCTTAAATAGTTTTGGACAAACTATGAAAGGTACAGAAAGTCTTCATCTTTTCTTTGAAATGCCTGTGCATGATATATGTGTGTGTGTGTGTGTGTGTGTGTGTATACACATAGAGAGAGGAAATAGAGAGAGAGGAAGAGACACAATATGATCAGGAGACCCTTATTTAAAGTTGACTAGTAGAACTAACAATTCTATCTTCAGGGCTGGCCTTTAAAACCAGAAAGACTTAGTTGTTTTCTCTGATTTTCCTTCCCTTTCCGTCCTCCTGCCTCTGAGCCTTGTCCGTGATGGTGGATGACAAGAAGAGACAGAAATATTTTTGACGCTAAGTAGTGAAGTTGGCATTAACTATATTTAACTTTGTTCCCATTGTATCAACAAGATGGAAATAGGCAAATCCTAGGCCTATGGAACTTTCTTTAGGATTTAATTCACTGACACGTGTCCTTGCCAATGGTCAATAAATTGTCCTCTTCCTGATTTGCTCTTCATCCTGACAGAAGAGCCCTAGTTCATTATTTTTGAAGGAAAAAAGAAATTGAAAGTAGCTCCATTATTGTCCTGGTAAAGACAGAGAAATGGGAGATACATCTTTTTCCTTACAAAGGAAATTGACATAAATAGATGATATGAACTCTTAAATACCGTTGTGATACAGTTGCCTGATTCTTAAATAAAGGGTAGCAATAAATAACAAGGGGACAGTTGGTGATATAAGCATAAGCCATAACTGGGCTGGCAGTGCAAGGCTGAGGGGAAGACAGTCAGAGAGCATTTAAACTCGGAAATCAGAGAAATGCTCCAGGAGGCCTTAACTGACTCTTTAATGCATCCTATTTATGGAGGCCAGTAAATACCAGTTGTGTACAATATTGCCATGTCTACAAAAGCAAAACTTCCATCATTCTGATAAGTGTTTTGCATACATATGAACTGTAAGATCAAGCTTGATACGTGTGATTTCTTACAATAATCAGTGTATGAATCTTCTTGGGTTGGCATGCAGCGCTCTGTGAAAGATGTTACATTTAGATTCTGCCTGACATAAAATGTGTGCAATGTCTATGCTTAACTCCCGGCACCTGTCTCCGCTTTATTTTCTCTGCCCGGTTAAAATATCTTATAACAATGTCCCTGTGTTTGTCGTTTTCTCTTTCATACGCGGGGTTTTGAAATGTGGTACCTTGGAAAGTTCGGTAGGAAAAAATCCTTTGCACGGTGAAAGCAGTTTATAGCAAACCTACATATCTACAGAAACACTTGTATGGAAAAAGAAAAAAAAAAAAGTACTGCCAGACATTTCACAGGATTCAGTGCCACAATATACCCACCATGGACTAAATCTGGTCCCAGCAAAACATGATTTCTTTCTGCGAAAAAATCCATGGCATCTAGTTGCCTAGTTTCCTTTATAGTGTATTTTCTTTCATTCCTCACCAAGTTCTAAACCTCCTCCTCTTCCGTTGCCTTAATTTTCAATTTGCTACCATTTCTCTGCGAAATGTTTAGAATCTATTCTTTGATTTCTCGTAATTCCTGCCGTGATTCGATTTCCACGCCATTTTCCCTACTGTCAATCCCTCTCTTGTCCCACTTTTTCGCAGAAAGTCACAGTCAAGGCAAAACAGGGCTAAGCGGGAAGGCAGCATCTATCTCAGGGTTTGCTTCAGTTTTTCTCTCTCTTTGGTTTTTCTCCACTTGTTTGGCTGTTTCCTTACACCTTTGTACTCAGCCAGACACCGCCCAGAGTGGGATGGTGATGTGTAGAAGGGAAATGGGCACAGCTCTGGGTACCAGTGCACTGTGGGGGGGACAGGAAATGGGACCCTGAAAGTAAATGAGGTGAAGGAATTCAGGAAACTGAGGGACAAATTGTCACCATGGTGATGTAGCGCTCAGTCTCAACGCACACAGCAAGGTCAAAGTGAGAAGCAAGGCAGCAGCCAACTAGCGTCAGCCCATGAGACCAAAGGTGAGCACAGAGCCAGCTGGGTGAAGCATGTGGACAGAGATCCAGGTCTCTATGGGAGCCAAGTGCATAGCCTGGGGACAGCCACACCTGAGGGGGTTGCAGAGCCAAAGAGGCACCGTGAGATTCCCAAGGTCAGTTGGGGTGTTGTACGTAGAAGCAGAAAGGACAGAAAGGACTCATTCAGGGAACTGTATTCTGGGTGGAGAGAGTCAGTGATTTATGGAGGTCCTCATCTTCATCACTTCTAGGGGGTCTTCTTTGGCTTCAAAGGGATGGAACACAGAAAGAACCCGACATCTGGCAAATCTGTGTTTCCCTTACTTGTAGGAAGTAAGGATGATTCTTTGTGCCTCCAAACTTAAGGGTATTATTTTTTCTCTTCTTAAAATCAAGGGAATGAATCCCAGGGCAAATGTCCAAATATATATTGTATTTGTGTGTGTGTGTGTGTGTGTGTGTGTGTGTATACATATATATATGAATTCGGGAAAGAAATAAAGAAAAATAAAATAATTAAGAAGCAAGTGCTGACCATCCAGACAAAACAACCTGGCTGGCCATTAAGCAATTTGCTCCAGAGAATGTTCAGACGTTACCATTAACACAGAAATACAGGGCACTGGCATTGTGCATAGCAGACACTCTTTGAAAAATGAAAGGTTTGGGAAAGAGAGTAAGGAAAAATAGCTGATATATGAGAAAGATAGACTCAGAAAATACAAATAAAAAACAAAAACTGCCCTTTAAAAAATAACATATGGAAAATGTATAAATATTTATGTGGTTTTTCCTCATGCTTTCTTTAAAAAACCATTAGTTTCAGAGTACTAAAGGGATATTTTTAGAGCATACTATATGGAAGACATATATTTTCAGATAATAACATGTGGAGGCAAATTATCTTTGTGTTTGCATCTTTTAGGCATCGCAGTAAACATTTAGACACCAATATCGATAATAAGTTTGTTTTATTCAATATGATAGCCTTCAAGACATAGACCTGTGTTTATAGATTAAGATTAAATCAAGGAGAGACTTGGGTAATCGTTAACCCATAATGACCTCTCTTTGCTGAAAAATAAATAAATCTAACAAGCATTTCTTTTAACTAAGCTCTTGAGAGAGAGAGGTTACGTTAGTGTTTGCCGAGATTGTTCAAGTAGAGCAAGAATTAGCTATTTGTTTCTGGTTTGCTTTCCTTTAATATTTTAATGCCACTATAAATTTTGGAGCTCATTAACATAAGAAAAAGTTTCAACCAGTTTTCTTAAATATTTTAGGCCATTCTATAAATAGTTGCAGACAATCTTCAGACTGATGTTTTAAAACATGTCCAATTTGCATCAGAATAACTCATAACTGCCAATAACACCACTTCCCACCCAGAATCACTTCTGGCTAAGACGGAGTAAAAGTAACTGAATTTACCTTCCTGTTTGAAACAACCTGTTGTAGTCTGTTTGGGCTGCTGTAACAAAATACCTTAACGAGGTACATTATAAAAAAGAGAAGTGCATTGCTCGTAGTTTTTGAGGCTGGGAAGTCCAAGATCAAGGTGCCAGCAAATTTGGTGTCTATTGAGAGTCTGTTCCTCATAGATGACACCTTCCATATATCCTCACATGGTGGAAAGGATGAACAGGCTCCTCTTCTGTAAGGGCACTAATTCCATCCAGGAAGGCTCTGCCCTCATGGCCTAATCACCTCCTAAAGGCCCCATCTCTTAATACTATTATGTTGTGGATTAGGTTTCAACATATGAATTTTGGAGGGGCACAGACATTTAGACCATAGTCCAACCAGAAACAAAAACAAATGAACAAAACATATGAAATAACAATTTTCAAGACACTGGCCATCAGACAACGGTGATCCCGGAAAGATGGTAGACAAAGGAGGCTCTGTGATTGCCCCAGCTACTACCCCAGTTGACTTACAAGCCATGTTCAGGGAGGGGGAACACAGGCAGAGTCTAGAAGTCTTGCTGAGTTGAAGGAGCTGAGAGTTCTAGGAGACCAGGCATCCGGAGTCCACAGGACAGCATCGTGGTGGTGGGATTAGCTGAAAGGATTAGAACACATGAAATGGAATCATAAAAAAATCTAGTTGATCAAACACAAGGCATGAAAAGGGGGAAAAGGGAACAAAGAACATACAGGACAAATAGAAAACACATAGCAAGATAACAGATTTACATTTATGCATATTGATAATTATATTAAATGTAAATAGTCAAAGGGCAGAGGCTATCAGATTGGACCAAAAAAAACCAAGACCTGACTATATTGCTGCCTAAAGAAAACACACTTTAAACATAAAGGCACAGATAGTTTACAAGTAAAAGAATGGCAAAAGTGTACCACGCTAAAACTAGTTTATTATTTATTTATGTCTCTTTGCTGTAGTGGGCTTTGTGATAGATAAAACCAATTTTTAAAAAGCTGAAGTGGCTATATTAGTATTAGACAAAGTAGATTTTGAGGCTGAGAATATTAATGGGGATAAAAAAGGTCATTTCGTGATGATAAAAGAGTCAATTAATGAAGAGGACTTAATAATCCTAAACATTTATGCATGGAATTTAATGGCTTCAAAATGCACAAAGGAAAAACTAATAGAGCCACAGGAGAAATAGTTAAGTCTATAATTATAGTCAGAGGTTTTGATATTACTCCTTTAATAATTAGTAGAGCCAGTGGACAGGAAATCAGGATATAGAAAATTTGAACAAGACTACAACCAATTTGATGCGGTCGACATCTATGGAACATTCTAGCCAACAACATAGAATAAGCATTCTTTTCAGGGAGTACATGAAACATTTACCAACATAAACCACATTCTGTAATTCAGTAACATAAAGTAAACTCTTTAAATCAAGTTAAATTAGAAACCAATAACAAAAAGATGTTTGAAAAATAGTCAAATTGTTGGAAGTTAAATATACCTGTATCTATTAAATAAATTATTTGTTGCCAAAAACCTTCCCACAAAGAGAGCTCCAGGCTCGGGTGGTTTTGTTCGTGAATTCTATCAAATAGTTAAGAAAGAAATAATACCAATTCTACACAAAGTCTTTCAGAAACGGAGAGAATACTTCCCAACTAATTTTATGAGACCAGCATTACCCTGATAGCAAAGGTAAACATCACCAGGAAAGAGAAGTACAGTATAATATCCCTATAGAACACACAGGCAAAACAAAATTCTAAGCAGAATTTTAGCAAATCAAATACAACAATATATAAAAGTGTAATGGATTATGACCAGTGGAGTTTATCCCAGAAATGCTATGTTGATTTCAAGTTCAAAAATCCATCAGTGATTCATGATGTTAATAAACTAAAAAAGATAAAACATCATCTCGATGGATATAGAAAAAGTACTTGATGAGAATCCAACATCCATTCCTGATTTAAAAAAAAAAAAACTTTCAGCAAACTAGGAATCGAAGAGACTTTTTTCAACCTGATAAAGGGCATTTATGAGAAACCTATATCTCATATCTCCCTTCGATAAATGTTTAGAAAAGTAACAAGATCAATGTGAGGGTTGATGTGAGGGTCTTTGAGAAAGTACAGGTGAGGTCAGTTGCCTGATTTGGTTTTTTTTTTTTTATGTTTTTATTTTTTCTTTTTCTTTTTCTTTTTTTTTTTTTTTATTGGGGGAATACTACAAAGCATTTACAGTACAATGTTTCCAGTCACAATTTGTAGTGAGCTGATTTCCCAAAACTGATTTGGTTTTGTCCCCACTGAATTTTTTAGTTCCTAGCCCAGGGATTTGTGAAATCCTTTGTCTGGTGTAACTGGCACTTTCTGCTGCCAATCTGCATCCGTTTGGCTTTGGTCTACACTACCCTTAACTAGGCTAGCTGGTTGCTGCTCTCATCAGACTAACAGTGTAGGGATTTGGCCTTAAAGGCAACACAGATGTAAAGCACCTTGGATTCCTTCTGTCAATTCTTTCCTACATGATTAGTAAGAGTGCAGTCTCATTTGTACCGTCACGCATGACTTGGGAGACAGTCATGCTGAACCGTGTAAATCCTCCGAATCGGAATCATTGCAAGAATTGGTTTAATGTTTTCTTAAGTAATCTCACTAGCATTCTGAACGTGGGCTCTTGAATCGTCACTCCTGAATTTCTGAGTTCCTATGAGCTCTGTGATGATAATAGTCATGATTGCGAATTTCATATAGGCACTTCCGTCTTCAAAGTGCTTGGCAAACATGAGCTAATTAGACCCTGGATCCTGCTCTTGAAGTCTCCAAGCAAATATCGCTGCCCCATTTAAAAAATGAGGGGTAGAGTAGAAAAGTCTGAAGCTTATAGCTCATTAGGTTCGCACAAGAGATTGTGGGATTCAAACCTAGACCCTGTTCCAGTCACATGGGCTTGGGGGACATGCCTCCATCAGGACAATTCCCTGAAGTCGTGAACCTAACTGTTCTTCTGTAAGGAAATGTGCATTAGGTCTGTGGTTACTTTAAAGGGATAGGATTTCTTTTTATGAGTTATTGAAGCTCTGCACTGAATATTCCCTTCTATTTAAAGATACTAAACCCTGGATCTTGAATCACACTTAGATGATATTAACCTCATATTTTAAAAAGGCGTCTCCTAGGGCTTCTGCTACAACAAGAATACATATGCACGGGCCACAGTTATCTCAGTGAGAAATGGCATAAAAATAGCATTCAGTGCCTGGAAGTGGCTAGCTGCAGGTTCCCCTCCAACTTTGGACTTAGATCATCTGCACCGTGAGAAACGGAGGCTCTCTGAGTGCTTGATCAAACTCTGCCAAAAGTCCTTTTATTTGTTAAGCCTAAATTTAATATTCCCCTGCCCCCAAATTAACTCATCCTAATAATTTGGAATGTCCTTCACTTCTGCTGCCCCCTTTATAAATTAACCTGGCAATCACAAGTGAAAAGTTAATATTGCTACTGCCACTGTGTAAGAGTTCATAAATAATACTCCTTCATTATCAACAGAGAGTGTTTGCTAATCAGTCCCATCATGAGCTTCTGTTATAACTTGGAAGGAAATCTGGTAATCTCTTGTATAAATTTATTTGCTTTTACGAATGTTGCAACAGTTGTACATCAGGTTATTGAGAATAAAAGCATTTGGAACAGAGACATCCACTGATTCATGCAAACAGCAGCAAGCATTTGTCTGAATGTGGCCTTGAACGTACTTGTGGCTTCCTTCCCCACTAGCAGTAAATTTCAGTGCTTACAACAAATGACCTTTAATGGCATCATTGCAGTAATGGCAGCCCATTTTGTTCTGGGCAGCCAGACCCAAGTCTTACTTAAAATAGGCCACCTTCCCCAGGAGCTTTTATCCCACTATTTCAAAGCTCTTGGTAAATACTAGAGAACTTTCACAATGGTTTTATAAGGCATCAGAACAATGTTTAAGACAATATTGGTAGATGGGAGAACTGACTCAGCAAATCTCCTACCAAGGCCGGACTAATTAGTAGTCAATCAGATGTGTGCCTGGTGCTTGTTCATTTACGTATTCAACAAATATTTATCATGGGTTGATTATGCTGCACAGTACAGATATAATCCCTGGCCTCCTAGAGTTTACAGCTTAGTGAGAAGAGGAGATAGCCAAGTAACCAAGTGATTATAGACAAGGTGAAAAGCCCTATTAGAATAAAGAATGCTGTGGCTACACTTAAGAGTGTCGCCTGATTCCGATTGAGATTTCCTTCTAAACTGAGATCCCAAAGGCAGTAGGGGTTAGCTAGCTAGATGGAGAAGCAGGGAAGAGTGTTTGTAGGTCAGGGAATAGCATGCATGGAGGCCTGGAGTCAAGGGAGGGTGTGGAGTGGTGGGGAGGGACTTCACTCTGACAGAACTGCGGTAGGAAGACACGTGGACATACCAGAACCACATTTGGCTGGGGTTGTAAGCCATGGTAAGGACTTTGGACTTTTTCCTGACAGCAATGGGGACAACACTGAGGGATTTAAGCAATGGCATGTCAGACCTGATTTTGCATTTTGAAAAATACCACTTGGAGAGCAGAGTGGAGAGAGGATTGGCAGGCAGAGGCTGTTGTAGGAGCGCAGATGTGTCATGGTGGTGGTGGTGGTGGCGTAGATCAGGAGGGCAGCAGTGGGGATGGGAAAGGGGATGGGCTGACAGAAGATACAGGAGTCAGGACTTCCAGGTAGTTGAATATTGCAGATCTGGGAGGGTGAGGTGTTACAGCCACTCCCAGTGTCCTGCTGAGTTGATGCCAAATGTTCTTGACATTTGGAGTACAAGAAAGAGATGGGAGTCGGGGTGAGGGTGAGACATGGAAATCCCATTTGGTAGTTTAATTCTAAACTGCTTCCTGGAGGTGGCCAGTAGACAGTTGGATCTATTGGTGTGAACTCCAGGAGAGAGAGAAAGAGACAGGGATTATAGGTTCGAGAATCATTGTCCTATAGATGGTAGATGAGCCCGGGGAATTGCCCTGGGAGAGTCTGCAGAGAAAGAAAAGAGAGTCTTGGATAAAATCCCTGAAGAACACTGTCATATAAAGAACAAAGAGGAGTCTGCAAGGAAGACAAACAAGCAGGCAGAGAGGTAAGAAGAAAACCAAGAAAGAAAAGTATCCCGGAAGCCAAGGCAGTCATGCTTCGAGAAGGGGAAGAAGAAGCGAGGTAAGTAAGACACTGAAACATACGAATCAGATTTGGGAACAAGGTTGTTGGTGTCCCTGGTGAGGCCATTCCATTTTAGTGGAATGGGTAGAAGAGAAACCACATATCTGTAAGACAAAGGGTGGGAAAATATATACACCACATGTGGACCACTTTTGGGAAATTGGGAAGAGGGGGACAGGAATCAGGGGAACAGCTGAGAGGTGAGGAAGGTGGATAGATGGCAATTTTATAATGCAAAGGAGCTGAGCTTCCTGCTCAGAGGAGGAGGCAGGAGAGTGAGAAGAGAGGTCTGGGAAGGAGAGAACACGGTTCACATAGCAAGCAAGACTTAGAGCGCCAGCACTCTTCATGTCAGAGATCATACCTGACCTCAGATCACACACAAAAAGGCACCCCCAGCTCAGATTAACTACATATTTTACAATGAAAAAATTAAAAGAATTTTTATAACTTTGCTTTCAAAATGTGTTGGCTGTGGAAAACTCGCTTGATTTATAATTCAATGTGATTTATCAGCAATCAATGTGCATACTTGGGAATTTAGGACAATTGAGAACATCCAGCTCACAAATTGTTTTCAAATGTAGTAGAGTGTTCGTGGAATACTACGTTTGCCATGCTGACATAATATTGCATTTGATATACATTCTATTGTTTATTGCATTTGATTTTCATTATTCATATTGTGTGCGTAGTATGTATGTGTGCATGTGTGTTCTATGTGTAGAGTATACGTGTACATGTACAGCATATGTGTGTGTATGTGTGTGTAGTGTGCATGTATGTGTGTGTGTGCAGTATATATATCTTCTTGAGAAGGTAGTGCATTGATATTCCTTCTGCAAACTCTTCGAGACGCGACATCTTGAAACTTTGCTCTGCTGATGGTGTTCCGAACTGGCTGGTTCTTCCCCACTCTCCACCCGCCCCTGTGCAGCTGGGGTGTGAACGGGCACACGGACGTGCTACACCTCTCCATGCAAACTCACTTACCTCAGTTTCCTCCTCGAAGCAGCCCTCCTTTTCCTGTCCCTCCTGGCAGGACACAGGGACGGATCAGGACGTCCCAGTTCACCTTTGTATTAGCTTCACTCCATTCCCCTTTAAAGTCATCTTTAAAAGAAAGAGGAGAAAATATTTTAATATAAATTTTAATGCCTACTTTTCTCTTTTCCCTTTTACTGTAAAAATACAACATCTTTCCTATAGAACATTTAGAAAATGCAGATAGAAATTTAAAAATACCATCATTGATACAGCAACCATGTTGTCACATATTACTTTTTCTTAAAAAAAAAATCTCATGATAGAAGCAGTTTTGTAACCTGCTTTCTTATTTCAAGTAGAATATTGTGACAGTCAATAAATATGCTCTTACTACAAAATATTTTATTGCTACAGTATTCGACCATTTCCCTATTGCTGGATATTTGTTTCCAAATTTCAGTATTATGAAGAGTACTGTGATGATTATCCTTATATTCAACTATGTGTATGTATTTTGATTATGGTCACTGAGGATAAGCTTTTAGTATTTGCTGTGGTTGAATGTGATTCCAAAGTCCATGTGTTGGAAACTCAGTCCCCAATGCAACAGTGTTGGGAGGTGGGAACTTTAAGAGGTGATCGGGTCGTGGGGACTCTGCCCTTGCAGATGAATTAATGTGGTTGTCTCTGGAGTAGGTTCATTTCTCAAGAGTGAATTTGTTAACAAAATCTAGTTGGGCCCCCTTCTTGCCCTTCTACCTTCTGCCATGGGATGATGCAGCAACGAGACCCTCGCCACATGGCAGCCCCTTGATCCTAGACTCTCCAGTTGCCAGACCTATAAGAAATTAATCTCTGTCCTTTATAAGTTACCAGTCCGTGGTATCCTGTGATAGCACAAATCGGACTCAGACAGTAGTGGGGTTGCTAGTTACAAGACTTTGTACTTTTTAAGCCCTTTGATTCATATTCATTTTGAGGCCATTTGAAGATCATTCCTTGACTCCTCTGAAGGTCCCTAGGGTCTTGGCATGTATTTGCATCACCTTCTGTGTAGAAAAGAAGTCAGAAGTTACTCATTGAATTGGGAGCCAGCTAGGAAAAGATCAAAATGCCAAAAATCTAACTTTGTAAAAAAAAAAAAAATCTCTGCCTCTTTAAAAATTTGAATCACTTCTCTTCTTGAAGACAGCTCCATGAGATGGTGTCCAGCTCCAACACTGCAAGCATGGATGCCAAACAATCCATTTCAATCATGGCGTGCCCAGTGATGCTGTCCGCCTTTGCATGAATTGAAGGTCGTCTGCAGTGATAACAGGGTGTTCTCTCCTAAATGAACAGGGCCATCTTGCTCACCTTGAAAATGCTGGGTTGCCTGTAGGGAACTTGAAATCATCAGCTGGACAGTATGATTAAAATCTCCTAATTATTTGAAAAGCCATTTGGGATAATAGAATATGTTTACTTTTCCTACATTAATGTCCCTGAGCAGGCTATGGAGGAGGTAGAAAGTCACAACTTCATCACTTTTGGCCAAAGACCATTGCAGTACTTCCAGATGAAAGAAAAAAAAAAAAAACCAGATACACAGTGTTCTTCAGAAAAGGTTATAAGCTTGTAGACAGAACAGAATTAAAGTACAGTTCTGAGTGTACCAACACATACTACTTTGGTAATAGTTTGCCGAAGAGAATGTCAGATCAATACACCACCATGTCCAATTGACTGTGGTGTCGAAAATAACTTCAGATCTGGCTTTAGAAGGAGCTTGTGGGGAAAGAGAGAAAAGAAGTTACATGAAGGTCCGTGTGGGGCAGTGAGCGACTTGTCTCTTAGGGAGCATGTCTTGATAACATACTGGATAAATGACTCTAAGAAACTTCTAGAATTATTCAAAATGCATGTGACAGAAGCCTAGAGTAATGAAAAATAAGTGCATGTCATAATTCAGTGTAAGAAATGCCATCTGAAGCAAGATCTGTGCATTGCATACATTTTTACAAGCCACGTGCGTGATTGCACCTTCATTTCTTATCATTTATTTTATATAGCATAATTAGAAGGGTGTACTATGAAGGCAAGAGTCCCCTGAAGGTCACAACAATGTGAAGAGCCTGGCTGTGTGGAGTGTCAGCTGAGTAACCTACGGGGACTGAAGGAACAGCCCTGGATTTCTTCCACGGAGCGGATTTGGCAAATTCCCATGAAATTAGGTCACTAGGCAAAACGTTCCAAGGCTGGCAGTGCACTTATGACTCTCAATCTCCCTTCTAAGTTGTTACAAAAAAAAAAAAAAAAAAGACTCTTTGGTACTTAGACATTTTGCGAAGGTAGTATCTGAAATAACAGAATGGCTTGAAGAAACAGCAGATGAATGCTAAATATGAAGACTATACAGTTTAGGAAGAGCCCTGAGAATTAAGCGAGAAGCTTAGCTATGGGGACTCACTGGTGAGGTCAGAAGCTTATCCATCACCCAGTTAACTAGTGTTTATCGTGAACGTACAAGGTACGTGATGCCACAGTAACTATATATGGTGAGAAGTGTAAGACCTAGGTCGGTGTCTGCCTTCAGTTTATTTGGAAATTTAGTAACAGTCCAAACAGGACAGCTACAGCAAAATAATCCGCATGGCCCATCCGTTCGCACATTTGGAAGGTGACCTTAGATACAGATGAGGGAGATTGTTGAAGTCAGTGGCCAGTAGGTATATTGAATTACAAAGCTCACAACCTTCTCATGTCTCAAATCTCGAGTGCTGTTTTTAGAGACACATTTTCTGGCACATTCATTGTAAACATTCTCTGAATAAATATTGATTCTAAACACTCTTGGAAACCCAACAACATCTAAGTGCTTTTACCTAGCCAATGACACAGATACAAAAACTTCCCTCTTAGCGTCCAATGTTTGTTTTAAATCTTAAGAGATATTTGTTAGCTTAGTTATGTCGTGATTCCTCCTTTAGCCAGTAATAGTACAACTTCCTAGAGAAGAATGAAAATTTCTGGGGTGACTGAGCTTTTCTGTTCACTCAAAAGAATATGGTAGCCTCTTGGCCTTTCTTGTTGTTGGTCATTAGCATCCAATTGCTTGGAAAGGTAACCTATACTGTCCTAACTATATGGATGAAATGCTCTCCCATAATAAAAATAGAAAAAGGTAGTAGTAAAACTTCACTCATTGCAATAACAAATGGACAAGTGGCCTTTATCGCTTGACTGTTCAACTTATGGTTTCCTAGTCATTAGTTGTGCATGGAGAAGCCTGCACATGTGAAAGAAATTATCATTTGCTCCAGTGGCCTGTGGTCAATGTGTTTAGAACAATAACAACAAGGGCTGGCCGCGGTGGCTCATGCCTGTAACCCTAGCTTGAGGTCAGGAGTTCGAGACCAGCCTGAGGAAGAGAGAGAGACCCTGTCTCCAAAACAAACAAAAAAAATCAACAATAATAACACTTAATGATTTTTTTCTCTTAAGTAATCTTGGACTCAAAACTTAAACTATCTTTGTATTTTTGTTTGTTTTTTTATTTTTGTTTTCTTAACAAGAAAGTAGTAGACATTAGCCACCCTTGGTTAAAGGTTTGAAAACCTTGCAGCAAAAAAATAGTCTCCCAGAGACTGAAATACTATAATTTCACGTTCACACTCTTTTAGTTTCATTACACCGACAACAGATTCTTATATTTCTTATGAATTTTTGATTATTCTTTTCTATCAGATTTTGAGAAATTCTATATATCACATTGCAAAACTAATTATTTTTAAAAAAGAGCTTTATGTCACATATGACTGACTGCTTATCTATAACGTGCAGAAATACCAATCTTATTTGGAAATAACCACAAGGATTTGTTAAATTATGAATGAAATGTGAATCATTTTATGCCTAATTATAAAAAGAATGACTGAAATATCAGAAAACATTTATTTGGAGAATTCTAGTTTTAAAAAAGCACTAAAAATTTTCCTGATAGAACTTTAGAAATAATTGTACTCCCCATTTTATGGGAAAGTCATTTCATTATTAATGTTTAATTCTCAAAAGTTAGCTGTGATATTTTTAGTGTAAGCTTGCTTGGAAAATGCAGAAAAAAATGATATAATTATTATGTGAATTTTATTATCTCTCCAAGAAAGGAAAAATAAACAGAAAGACTAATTTCAGATAAGGATGAGGACATCTAGGTTCTTTTTGCTCTACTACTAAGCAATCTTTGGCAAATGACTTTAATTTTCTGGGACTTCATTTCTGCATCTGTAAAATAAAGAGGTTAGCAGTAGATCACTCTTGACAATAATCCTGAGATAAGCTCCACAAGAAAATGTGCCTTGGTCAATGAATTTGGAAGTTGTTATATGTTGTATCCTCTATGGGATATTTAAGATGCATGTTGCTATATTAACAAATAGTAAGGATTCTGCAGTAAGGGAACTTGCTTATCTTTGTTTAGGCCAAAACTTCCCAAACCTGCTTGGCCACAGACCTCTTTCTCTGTTTTCTTTCTATAACAACAATTAACATACTTGGAACACACTTTGGGAAGTGCTGGCTAGATGGTCTACACGGTGCTCTGGATTCGACATTTTGTTGTTTTATGTAGTTCAAGGCAAGATGATGAATAGTTGAGTTTCATTGCTCTTTTAAGAGCAAAAATTAGAATCCTGTGTATGCATTTAACTCCAGTTATTCTTCCTAATAACATCTTATTATTCCTACTTTGTTCGTTTCCATGGACACTAAAAGTCATAAACTTCATGTGCATACTAAGGACCACAACTCCTTAGGTCACTACGACTTCTGCTTCACTAGCAAATGACCACAATTAGATTGAGTCTTTCTTTAATTACTAAACAAATTTCAGAAAGCACAAAAAAGACAAATGGGTAAAGGCCTGGACATCTGGACCAAACTTTCATACTCCTTAAAAAACTGTAACAAATCAATGGCCATATTTACTCAACAGACATTTAGTGAAGATATGTCATATCACAAAAGTAAGACAGGTACTCTAACGTAAAGAAGAAGAAATGCTCCCCTACATTAAGGGAACTTTTTTTGTCTAGCAGAAGATGAGATGTAATAATATTATAATAACGATATGATATATAACAATCACAGAAAATAAGAATGGCTTGTGTTTGGAAAGTGTCTACTATGTGGTAGGTACTGTAGACTTTTCAAATCAAGCTTCAACATGAATGTAGGCAGAGGAGAAGGGCTAATGAGATGGGGAAATAGTGATGTGAGGGAGGACAAACTGGTACAACTGGAGTTCATAGAAAGATCAAATCAAGATTGCCAGGAGAGTGAGTTGGCGTGTGAAGAAATGAATGGGTATCTCTTTCTCTGAGACAGGAATGAAGGTGTGGATGAAAGAGGAGACAGATCAGACGTGTGGGTAGGAAAAGGGCTTCCAGACTTATTCCTTTGTCACACTAAGGTCTGGGAAAAGTTTCTAATGTCCATTCCCACCCAGGCACACATCTTTGAACTTGACCTGCCTTTCTTACTTGATGTGAGCCCCAACCCGAATGGACTCAAGACCTCTCCATGAACTACCACATAGACCTCATGATCCATTATTAGTAACCATGACATCTTCCCAGAAGATAAGAGACTCCAGCCATAGTCCTTTTTGTTACCAAAAAAGCAAGCATAAAATACATACCAGCATCCAAATAACTATACATATTCTCCCTAGCTTCATGGACACCTATGGGAGTCAACACGGTCTCCATCCTATTGGGGGACACTTCAAAGGCAAAATGCCCATCTTTTCTTGGAGAATGTCAATTTGTTTTGGAAGCCTAGAGAAAGAGCAACTTCCATCTCAATCTATTCCAAACATGGCATCAAAGCAAAGCTACCTCTTTTTTTCCCCCCTGACTATATCTAGTCATAGCTATCGCAATCCCGAGTTTAGTTATCAGTGATTCTGCCAGCAACTTGACATTTCTTCTAGGGTAGGACAGAGGAGGGACAAAGGTGATCTGTTTGCATGCTGCCGCTGCCTTTGTTTTTTTCCCCTCTTGCCCCTACTACCCACGACTTCAGCAGTCATTATCCGTATCTTAATTCCTCTCTGTTGTGGCAAAAATCAGAGAAGAGTTGCTGAGTGGGTGGGTGAACATCACTTTTTCATTTTCGGGCTTTTGGATTCTCAGTCTCATTGGAGAATCTAAGAAAATAGCATAGAAGCTCTTCCTGTAAAGTGAATTAGCAACTTTCATATCAACAGATGCCTCAAAATTATTTTATCTTGCAAAAAGAGTTCATTCATAAAAATGAGAAAGATGTTTACTCCTGAGGAGTTATTGACCCCTCTGAAGAATAATTACACAGAGCTATAAGAAGCCCGTAGGGTGTGCATATAAGAATTTGTTCATTTATCTGACACATGTTGATTAAGCACTGATTATGTGCCAGGCATCATTCTAGTTGCTGGAGATATAGGGGTGAATAAGGCCCTCCCCCAAAAGTCCCTGTTCACAACAGAAGATATTTAAAAAATAAACTAATAAGTTGATATAATTTTAGATGATGCTACGAGAACAAAAAAAGCATGGTGTAGCGGGGGGTGAGGATATGCATTTGTCTGAGAGGACAACACTCACGTGGAAACCTGAAAGACATAAAGGGGAACATCAGAGGTAGACACCCTGGTGTAACCTGAGATCTGAAGATGCTCGCCAGCCACTTGGTGGCAGGGAGCAAGGTAGCAGGTGAGCAACAGAGAGGGGTGCAGAGACGGACAGGACCCCTGTTAAGTCCATCTTTCTAAGCCAAGGTGAAGTTTTAATTTTATTCTAAGCGCAATGGCAAGGCAGTGGGGACTTTGACATGGACTGATTAATCCGATTTATATTTTAAAAGATCCTTGTGGTTATTTTGTGGGGAAAGAGAGGAAGCTGGGAGCTGGTGAGAAGGCTTATTCAGCATTTCAGGCAAGCAAGAAATGAGGGTGAAAGTAGCAAAACGTCAGCAAGTAATCTCACTGGAAACCTCCTCCTCTGCGTTTGACTGGTGTGCTGCTATTCCCCCTTGGGTTCTGTCCCAGAGTCGCAATACTTCAGTCTCAGAGGCAAAAATCCTGAACAAAAGCTTTCTGCCATCACATCACACCATAGTTAGGTGTGAAATTTACCTTTTTTCTCTCTTATTAAGCCCTATTAGACTATAAGGATTTTTATGTAAGATCCCAAAATGAAAAAAAAAAAATGAGGCGAATCGTGAGATAGACAAAGACTCTGATAAGGGGGAGGGGAGGGTCTTGTTGTTCAGGCAAAGAAAGATAATCAAAGGCTAAGCGGAAAGACAAAGATTTGGGGTTTAGACACACTGAGCCATCTTCAACGCTCCCAGTAAAGACATAAATGGTTGAGCAAAAGAAATACACACACATAAATTATTCCATTGAACTGTATGTTGATTTATCATACTTTTGACAGCAAAAATCGAGAGAGTCTGGCCAGAGAAAGGTCTCTGTGGCATTTTTTTGTGCATGTTTGGCAGTGTAGGAAATGTAACCTACACATCAAAATCTTGGAATTTCCAGGCAATGTTCATGGTTTTCTGTAGACAAAGAAACAATATTGTTTAATTTGGGACCATTCAAGACAATCAGGGCTGTGCAACAGACAGCTGAACTATTGAGTTCTCTTCCTTAAAAAGAGACAAATATCTACCACATCATCCCACCAGATAGAATCCAGATGGAATGAGAGAAAGAGTTTTTATCTCAATTTAATGAACAGGAAAATGAAACACAGGGAGGTGAGAAGAATTTTCTCCTGATTCCAGAACAACCAGATTTGGCCTTGAACCCCCCCTGCACCCAGCTCCCCATCCACCATCCGGGCTGCTGGCGCCCGGTCAGCTCACCAGCGTCTGTAAGTCACTGCATCCTTGCCTTTTGTCGTGTTGTTCCACTTAGCACAGGAATGAGTGTCCCTGGCAGAGAAAGTGGAACAAAAGGGAAAAAAAATGTTTATTTGCCAAGAAGAAAAAAAGAGAAAAGTTTTAAAGCAGTATATATGTCACACACGCTCTCGCACACATGCACGGACACTCACCCACATGACACACACACACACACGAATAAATTGTTCATTGCTTAGAAGCACTGTATTTTTATCCTATTACTTTTGGCCATCTGAAGAAATACTCTTCATGTAGTTCAGTAAGAAGTCAAGTAAGTTAAGAAATAAAAAATGGAACCCAGGGAAATAGATTAAAAGGTACTGAAATGCCTAATTCTGAAGGACAGAGGCTGAAAGATAATTCCATAACAATCCACACACGTAACAGTTTACACAGAAGATGGTGACCAACTGCTACCATAGTCATGTCGTTAAATTTCTTTCCCACACCTGATGCAAATATACCGATGTAGCTCTGCTAGGAACACAAGAAGACTAGATTCAAACGTTGTTATTAGGATTTCTGGTGATTGTAACAACCTCCGGGGGCTAAAACAATCGTTGAAGACTAGAATAGTTCATACTGAATGAGGGCTTTGGAAAATAAACTCTATTCCTCTGTGGCCAATTTTAGCGCTGTTCTTTATCCCAATCATTTTCTTCTATCGTTGGATTATATTATCCCAGATACAACTTTCCTTTTTCTTCTGTTTTCAAGCTCTAACTTATTCCAAGGCATAGTTCAAATCCTCCCATATGGAAACTCAATGATTTTCACCTTTTATGAGCTCCTCTAATAAAGCAGAACTGTGGAATTTATAGATATAACAGTCATACTTTCAACTGTTTGCAAGGGAGTCTAATTCTTTTTACATTTGTTGGGCTTGGGTTAGAAACATGACGTGCAGGAGGAGATCAGTTACTGGTGAAGGAAAGTAGTTCACTGCTGAACATCTACGGCTTGAAGAAGGTTTGTTGTTTTCTACATATCTTGCTTTGCACAGTCAACAACTTCTGAACATGAACTTTGGAATCTTCAAGTTTCTTAGTTTGTATCTCTGGCAAACCTCAAGAATGTACTGTGCCTACAGTTTGTATCATATAACGTAACTCAGAGTCCAGAGAGGTTCTAGTTTCAATACTCCTTAGGCGAATTCTAGAAAATCATGGTATATGCCGCTATTCTATTCCATTCTTCTATTTACGTATAGGATCATTTCAGCGAGTGAGAAATGGATTAAAACTTAATTTTGAAAGTTTCTGATTAGTTAGAAGAAAAACTTTTTGAGAAAAAATTGTTTTGGGGAGGTTAGGGTCAGTACAAAATAATGGGTCCAATAACTCTACCAAAACTACAGTACGCAGAAAGTAGGTTGAGAGTGCCCTCACACTACAGCATGAAGAGGGATCCCAGCTCGAATCCCAGAGAGAGCCTGTGGGAATGGGCTCCAGTTAAGCCATGGAGAAATGCCAGGGAAGGAGAGGTATTAGTGCAGGAAAAGTGGGATCATTGTATAGAAATTTCCATAGTCCTACTCTGTGAAAATTTAGTCTCAGTCTTTTAAGAATTATCTCTAGCACACACACAAAAAAGTTAAGAGTATTATTCAGAGAATTGTTGTAACTATTGGTGAAGTGAAGTTCCCAAGAGATATATGGTGAGTCGTGGAGATGGCATCCTCAGAATTGGGGTAAAACTGACTAATTCTGCAAAATTTTGAAATGGCTAAAAGGCAAAGAAACGATCATAAAGGTAATAGTGATATAATACTCATCGCTGATCGAGTTCTCTCCCAGCGAGAAGTACACGGGGTGCAAGTGGTAGAGTCAGAATTCAAGCCTATACTTGTGTGACTTCAAAGCTTGTACTTTTAATGTTAATGGTTGTGCCCTATCACTTCTAGACAATGATATAAAGCAGGGTAATGCTCTTGTATTAACGAATAAAACTCATGTAAACCTCCCATATTAGCAGAGATTGAAAACTGGCCACCTGATGGTAAGGGTGGGGTGGGAGGCTGGTGGGGTTAAGACCTAAGAATCCTGAGGGTGACATCAGTTAGACTGGAACCCAGCTTTGGATTTCCCTCATGATAGAAATGGCCTGGAAACCAATGGTTTCTCTTCTATTTTTCTCTAATGATTTAGCGTGTGGCATGTGGTCTAGTTATAAGTTCTTACCTTGAGGGCAAGTACTCAGCCTATAATAATAATATTTATTTAAAAATATTTAACATTTAGTTCATACATTCTTATTCCTCTAAGACAGGACAGTATGACCTTGCAGAAACAGAAGCCAGAAGACTGACCACAGTTAGTGTTAAAGGGCTTTTCAGTTTTCAAAGTACTTGAGTTTTATTAATAGTTATACCCCGATTTGTAAAAGACATATTCAGACTCTTTGAAAGAAATTTCTTAGACAAAAAAATGTGTTCTCTTTTGGATAGCTATAACCTTCACCCTTACTTTCAATGCTTAAACTTTTAGAGCAAACAAGATATAATCAACTCGTGGTCCAAACCTGCAAACTATGCATATGTAGATTTATGTAAATATCCATGCAAATCAGGTACCTCCACTGGGCTTCTGGGAGGTTGCAAATGGAGCCCTTGGTACAGTAGAGGTCAAATATCTTTGGCTTTAGAGCTCAATTCTACATGCAGATTTTTACAGGACAATGGCAGCCCCTAAACAACAGCAGTCTTTAAATGCTGTGATAATTCCACGCTTGAGTAGTTTTCAGTCATAATTAGGAAAGGGTGACCTGGTTCAGAGAAAAATGAAGAGCAGAATAAAACTTAGCTCTAATATTCCAGTTTATTTAAGTTGGATACTTATTATCTCTCCACCCCTGCTTTCCTAATTTTTTCACACGTCCATGAAGGGACCTTGGCTGACATGGAACATGGCTTTCGTATTTTCAGTAGCCTTTGATTGGAATACTGAATTTTCCTAACTTACCTAAAAGGCGGAGCAGTCCAAAGCCACTGTCCTTAAAAATGCCTCAATATCAAGGAGCCTCCTGCCTGGAAGTGTGTGCACCTTCCCCAAGATGCTGTACCAACAATATCAATTAAATTATCAAAGGCTACAGCAACCAGAGAATTGGCAAAGACTATCAAAACTACTATCACTAAAAGTGATGAAATCGCAACTCCAGAGTAACCAGTAAAGACTATAGGATCACCCCAAAAAAGGCCATTAGACTTTGGAATGTCCTTGTGGGAGCTTACTGGATACTCTTGGATACAGTAGGGCAGAGGAAAGGCACCATGGAGCATGTTGGGGTGACCGTATCAAATCAGGCTTAGACTTAGAGGAATAACATGGGTCCCCAAATTTCCTCCACCATCCATGTGTGTGCAATTGGTTACTGAGTTCACAATCAGGGTTGTGTCCTCTTCCACTGCAGGGTTCAATTCATGGTGCTGAGTAGTCGAATTTTGAGCTTTACCGCTTCTTCCTGCCCTCCAATAAGTCTCACACAGAGAAACCTGAACAGCTCCCGATGTTGGCCGGTTCAAATCTACTGCCACACAGCACCGTCTCCTTGTCTCCCCAAACGCTTCGTCCTGTAGCTTGACATGGTGCGAATATTCCTGTTCTCTTAACGCATTTCCAGGACTGTGGCCAGTGGCAGACACAAGGTCATTAAAACCTTTCACAGCTGAATGACTAAAGAGAAGACATGATAGTTTTAATTAATTCTTTGCAATTGAGCCCCGTGTTGCTTGGATGAGATTATTCCTTTTGAGTTTCTCATCTGATTCCACATCTACAGAACGGAGATCAAAATGCTAATTTCCTTCGATGAAATGGTCTGGAAAATAAGTGAGATAAAAATCCTAATGTATTTACAAATACTTACTTTTAAGCTGCGAAAAAGAAATGAGTGATTTTAGAATTAGCCAAATTCCATGAGGAGTTTCTGTAAAAAATGTGATCTATTGGGATCAAAGCTGTGGTTCTAGACATGACTAAGCTGTGAAAATAAAATTAAAAGGGGGTGAGGTTGGAGCATCTAAAAAGGTAGGAGTTGAAGTTTGCTTTGTTTAGCACAGAGGCCAAGGGCTGGGGGATAGGGGAGTGGGGTGGGGGAGCTTTGGTTTAAATGAGACAGGAAAAAATGAATTATGCCATGGAGAAGGGGAATGTATCAAAACATAGCTTTCAGTTTGCCAGATAAGTACCTGCACTCAGACTGTAAATAATTCTCACCTGTGGTTAGGTCTAAACCATATAAGCAGTACCAATATTTGAAAGAGAAAATTGTTCTTGCTTCTAATTAAAAGGTATTATATTCTCTGTCGGCTGTGTTGTCCAGGAACCCATTAATCAAAGAAGCCATTACGTCTCTACTTACATTAATTCCATTATTGTATCACGTGAGTTATGTTCAAACATTTATTGCCCAATAATTTTCAGAGAAAAATGTAATAACTTGGGTGGAGATATCATTAATGTGAAGAGATTTTTGGCACACAAGTTAATGAAGTGCATGAACTAACCCTCCAACCCCAATTATAATGAACTTTTCCAAATTCCAGTGCTAATGGGTTAGCTCCAAATGCTGTAAATGAGATTGCTGGATTCAAGCAGCACTCTGTGAATGTCAATGTAGTCCTAGACTTTTGCAAGGATAATATCAGGTAAACAAAATCAGGGCATCCTTGTTATCTTCCAGAACATTTGAGGCTATTTATTATAGGTGCATTAATTTTTTAGCAACAACTTCCGGAAATTAAATTGTCATATAAAAGGAAATCTTTATATGAAAAAATGACTTTCTAAAACAGGCAGTAGGTTGTTCCCTTTTTAAAAATCTCATGTGGTACAACAATATCATTACAAAAATAATTCTAACAAGACTTTTATAGGTTATTGTAAGAGAATTTATCATGTGTTGCCTTTTATCACTGTGCCTGTCAAACTGCAGGATTATGACATAAATGGTAATAATGGTAGTCACGTAATATTTGCTTTAGGAAGTCTGAGCAATCGTAAAGAGACATGATACTTTCTGTTGAATACCTAACACTTGGTGCTAGACTCTTGAAATGCCAGAAGTTACTGCAGGTCTGGGACAGAAAAGAGGGAAGAAAAATAATTTGGATTTGGCACAGTGAATCATAGCATCCTATTGTTTGATGTGACCTCCGGAGTTATCGAGACCAGACAAGTTCTCCCAGTCAGAGATGAGCTGAGGCCCCCAGTGGAGGAATCCAGTTGCTCCAGCCGTGGAGTTGGGTAGAATGATAGCAGCTAGCCCAGCAAGGCCGTGGGAGCAGCAGTCTTCATTTGTTAGCAACAGAAAATCAGAAGAATCTGTTTTAAGTGAAATAATGCATGAAATCCCAATAAATAAAACACATAGAATGGAGATGCTTGGGTTGAAGGCACAGGGGGTGGAGAAGGGCCCCGCCACCCACCTGGCCCATTTCCCTGACTCCACCGTAATTTAATTCTCTGTGGGGCGTTATCAGACACTTAGATCTCTGGGGATCAGCATGAGTTAGGTCTTTTCCAGTTGCAAATGAAGGATTCGATCTGAGTGAGAATGAGATCCAGCAAAATAAGGATGACAATGCTAATAATTGTGACATAGACCCAGAGGAGCAATGTAGTTGGATTTGAGGAAGGGATGGTTGTCATGAGATCTCTCTCTCTCCTCTTCCTTTAAATACACACGTACACTTCTAAATTCCGTGGGGAAAGGTTCTGAGTGGTCCAGTTTGGGTGTGGCCCATCAGCTAGGATCTGGGCATGTGGGTGGCTGGGTAGAGGGGAGCGGGAGGCAGAGGCTCATGCAGCAGACACGTGGCTGTCCATGAGTCGGGCGCCAGTTTCCAGAGAAAAAGAGCTGGACAAGTCCCTAGCAGTTTGAAAACTACTGACATCATGTGCTGGGAGTGGCCGCTCACACATGCTGGAATGGGACAGCAATGTGCGGGCCAACTGAGCTGCAGGAAGTACAACTAACCAACTAACCCACACAACACTGGGAACCGTGGGGAGTGCAATGAAGGCACTGATGCTGCCATCTGGGAAGCCCACAAGCACTGGGGTGGCATCCAAGATTCCAGGCAAGCGCGGCCGTGGAAACCCGGGGCAGGCAGCCTAGGAAAGCAGGCGGTCAGCAACAGCGCGCTTTGGAAGCATGTTACTGGGCCCTCACTTCCGGCTGAGCTTCAGAGTCCGAGCTCCAGGTCCTGCGGGTAAGGGCAATGCAGGACTCCATCTGGAAAGAACCGGAAACCAGGAAAGTGGCTTCAAAATAAGCAGGGATTGAAGAAGTCAGAAGCCCAGTTCTTAGTCTAATTGAGCTCTAGGGTCCAAGGAAAGAAGCAGTATGACTTTTGGTACAGTAAGTTCCATGAGCTACCGACCAGGACCCTCCGGGGCAGTGCAGGGTTGCCTGCTGCTTTCTGAGAGTGGGCGCTAGTGGAGCCTGCAGGAGGCAGGAAGACCCGTGTGGCCTCCACTAGAACAGAATGGAGTCGTTAGAACTTCCACTCATTGTGAATGGTCCTTGTGGGGTGGGGACACCCCCATGTCTTCTCCTGCACAGTGTTGGTATCACCTTTGACCTTCCTAACAAGGTGAGTGGCCTGTAAGACAAGCCAACTATCTGTCACACGTAATGCCTGAGCCCAAATAGAGTGATGTGTTGAAAATGTGTGTTCTCTGAAAATGAACTAATGCATTTGGTAGATAGATGCCTTTCACACGAATGCTTTGATATACATAGTCTTTGCGCTTATAAAGATTTCTAAAGAAAGATCCCCGGAAACAATTTCAAGTATTGCTCATATGCATCACCTTGTGATATTTTTTCATGCGTAGAAAGAAGAATACATTAAGCCTGTCTACATCTCATTGTGGTACATGTTTTACTCATTTGCTTAATTTGCTGAAGATTTTAATATCACGTGGCTGCCAGGAGAAGGACATGGAAACATTTTAGAAGCAGGACTCAGGGCTTTAACTTCAAACGCCCACTCCCGATGCTCCTGCCAAGAAATAACAAAATATTTGTCTCTTGGATAGTTAACCTCTCTTCCATACACAATCCCCAGCACATTGCATTGGCACGCTGTAGGCAACACCCCCTGCTCTCCTACAGAAGATGGTAATCGTTTTGCTTACAAAGATGAGAAAAACCAGGAACACACACCATTCTCTAGCAAATTAGCTTGGCCTGAGACTATTTTTTTCATGTAATTTAAGGTTAAATGTCAGAAGTGTTTCACTGTGTTGGAACGAAGGAGCTAAAATTCCCAATGTTGATAAGAAATGCAGTCTGTAACTCCTGCAGTCATGGAGCCTTTATCAGCATGGAATTCTCTTTCGGTTTCTGGGATTCATTGCCCAGAGGAAGAAGAGACACCTCTGCTTGTAACCCTAGGGTGGCAGGGTTTAGCATTTTCTTTTGTTTTTTTGTTTTTTTTCCAATTCCTTTCTTCCCTCCAAGGACTCTAGATGTATTACATATAAAACCAGCCCATGGCTTTTCTGACATATTTTGCCCAAGTTGGAGTTATACACATGTGCCAATCACCAGTGAAAGGTGATTACTTATTCAGTAGAAAGGCGCTTTGAAGAACAGTGGGACGTGGTTCCATTTAAATGACACATTTTATCTGTTTTTCAAATAATTCATGGAAAATACTGACATAAAGTGCCAATTATTTTTTCCCCATGAATAGGGCTGGCAGTCTTATTGTATACTTTAAAAGTCACTTACAATTTGCTCACATTTCTCAACTCCCCAGGGAAAAGAATGTATTTCCTTGGCTCTAAAGATTAAAGTTCAATTTGACTTCATATTTTGTGGAGGGAACTCTTAAAGGCCCTGCATTCTTATATCCTTCTAGATATCATTACAAGCTGTAAATTTGGTGATTGATGTCACTAGGGTAGCCTCCAGAGGCTGCATGCTAGTTAAAATAATACAGTGCTCCTTAGCCTCTGGATGCATTCGTGAGAATAGCAGGTGGTCATTGTTTACCAGGCTAAAGTGAGCCACTCCGTTTGAGACAGCTCATTTTGGACCCAAACTGAACGCCATGCCTGAGTGATTCTACTTCTAACAAAGCCGCCAATAGACTCCTACTCCTTGTTTAATTTGAATGAGAATTAGCTGCTGCTGCAGGCAAGCCGGAGACCCTCTTTCAGAAAAATGGTTCTCTAGACATGTTTATTGAAGCCTAGTGGCTGCAGAATTTGGAGGGGGGCGGGAATGATCTCCCTGGGAAGCCCATTTCCTTTCCAACCTCACTACTCTAGGAAGGAGAGGGAGAGGCAGTCACACACATCCTTTGGCTAGTGTCAGGGCAACTGTGTCGCTCAGGCTCCCAGGAAAGGATACAGGCTCGAGAGAAACAGTGGCCCGTATATGCTCATTAAAGAAAGAGCATGCGACTAGTTCACAAGCTGTCAGGGCAATTGACACAGACCCCTTCCCAAAGAACGCCGTACCAGCACAGGGCCACAGCGGCTGAAGTTTCAGTCGCAAGGGTCAAGAAAACACAAAATAAAATAAATAAATAAAATGGGATTTGCAAGATGCTATTCCCAAAGGTAGTCTCCTGGGTACATTTGCACAAAGACTCTTTGGGATGGGCGGTAACTGCACTCTGGACATTGGGCAAGTCCAAGCCCCACACGCAACATAGAGCACGCTAGCCTTGCACCTTAGAACATGCATTTTGATAACGTGACCTGGAGAATCTGAGTTCAACACACAGAGTGTCTGAGCCCTTTAGAAGTGATTCATCAGGGTCCTAGTGTCAGAATTAAGGCCGAAGCAAAACCCAACTGCCTGCTTCTAAGCAACTTGTCTTTGGAGGTTTTATATATTTATTTGGGAGGCTGCTATGGGTCTGTGTCTCAGTTCAGAAAACATCCAATATCAAAGTTGTCTTTCTTTTTAAAGAAGGCAAACCATTTATGTAAGACCAGATGAGCATCACAGAGGGCACAAAAATTATGATTGAAATATAAGCATGATATTAATGCAATCGGTACAGTTATCAGAAGAAAAAAAAGGATGCTGTAACTCAGGGCAATTTTTATTTGCTTAATTTATTACAACTCCAAAGTTTTTCTCTAGGTTCATTCAATCCAGCCCGGCAAACATTTATATTTTGTTTCTCACGTTGTTTATCTGCTGATTCCATGATTTTTCCCAATGATGTTGAGCATTTTCAAGGTTTGGCCTGAGGATGTACATGGACAGGCTTAGTCTCCTCTGGGATTTTCTGCCTGGAATGATGCAATTTCTGGGAGCACATTACACCATCAATGAGAAGCCTGCCCATTTTCTTAGGAAACAATCCTCTCTCTCTGTTGGAGATCTCTTGCCCTCCAGTTTAAATAGCCTTAACTATGCTTTGACTTCATTATTCAATCCTTATTTATTCTTATTAATCTCCTTGGGATTCTTACGGTAGGTATATGATAATCCCGTTAAGGCTCAAGCATTCTCCCAAATTGGTGGCAGTTCTGGGTAACGGATTGAAAGATTCCTTGTATTTTCTGGAAACACTGTATCTTGTTTTATGATCCGTCCTTTTCTCGGAGTCTGGCTGGCTTAGAAGGTGAGTTAAAGAAAACATTTACTGAGTCTCAGTTGAGAGCAACACGAAGATGATCATCCTAGATACAGTAAGAAATATTCAAAAAATCATACAAAAGGCAGTTTTCTCTCCTTCAAAAAGAAAGTGCCCGTTTATTCTTTCTCAGTGAAGTCTCTGACTTCTGAACTCTCTGGCTACTCCCAAGCAGCTTGATGTGGTTCTCTTTTCATTGTTGTTGATACAATCGGGAGTCTTGGATAATGGTGCGCCTTGCAGACCACGCGGGAAGTTAGGACCCGACATCTGCAGAAGTGGGGTTTTTAGGAAGCGGTGGAATCGTAACAGGTGAGAAGTTAGGAGGCAGAATGCGAGGGTATCAGGGTGACATAAGACAGAGGCTCAGCAATTAGTAAAGAACTCAGGGGTCCAACGCCACGGTTGCTGATGTCAGAGATAAACAGGGGGTCTGAGTGCTCTCGGGCAGCGTTCCCGTGAACTTCACTCACAAGGCACTTGGGGCAAAGCTTGCAACTCAGCCTCTGCCAAAAAGCCCCCTACATGCTTTCTGCGGGGGAAGGCATCATTCTTATTGTACATCCACCCAGGGCCTGAAAATAAGGGCTGACAATGATGGGGAGATAACAGAATGCCAAAATGGCTTTATGGAATAAGTATATTTCTCCTGATCTCCATTACCTAATATAGACCTCCTTCCTGTTATTTGTTCATTTTTTTAAGTTCCCAGAATAGACTACGGCAAGGCTTCCAACTTGCAGAGATCTTTAAGGCCATCTGGAAGCTCTGGATATAAGACATATCTAATCTTAAGGCATATCATCCGTATTAACACATTAAGTTCTGCTGTTGGATTTTCTCAGCTCCTTCTGAGCTTTGCAGAACAGGTTATTTCCAATATCTTTATCCGAAAAAGTGGCCCATCCCTCTCTGGAGATTTCCCTCGCAATGACCTATGTCACAGTGGCCCTTCTGTCTAAAAGGAGGAGTATGAGAAGAAGGAGGGTAAGATGGAACTCAAAAACAAGAAGTAGGTGGTGATGGAGAAAGAGTTCAAATTTCAGCAATATGAAAGCAGAGAAAAGTTAAAATAGACAGTAATATTAATACATGCATGTACCTATTCAAACATTGATTGGGTGTTTACAGGGTACCAGTCATTGAGTATTTAAGTGGATACCAAAGACGTTCTGTGAGGAAAATATTGGTGGCCACTAATTATCTGTGCATTGAGAAAATGGGGACATTTTGGGAGAAACTGAGGATCCAGGCAGGTTTTGACAGAGGGGCCTTTTAGACCACTGCACTTCAGGAAGCGTATGCTCGAATGGTCAAAGCTCTAGATTGAGTCTTGGTTTCAGGTTTTAGTTTTATAATTTTGAGCAAGTCTCTTAAATTTTGGCGGCTCTCAATTTCCACCTCCATAGGACAAGAAGCTTCATTAAGGCATTAAGTTCTGTAGGAAGGACATCGCTGTCCTGTGGGTGCCCGGTGTTGTCACAGAGGTATGAACTAGTAGAGGAGTGGCACAGAAGGCAAAGAGGCCAGTTCTGCCTGGGTGAGAGATCAGAGTAGCTTCACAAACATTTAAACAGGCCCTTGAACAACATATACAAATTCTTTAGACAAACAGGGATGGTGAGTAGATTATTTCCGGCAGAGGGCAGAGAAAACAGCATTTATCAAGGCCCTGTAGAATTCCTGCTTTCATTCATTCATTCATTCAACAAACATATAGTGAGAATTTATTATTAATGAACTGATGATTAGTTGTTATGAGTCATATTAATTGTTAGTATTACTAATACTGTTCTAGACACTGGGATATAGCAATAAACAAGGCAGACCGTGTCTCTGCCCTCCAAGTCTATGATCTAGCAGCAGGGGACGAGGGAAGCTGAGATGAGGTTGTGCGAAGTGGGCAAGAGACTGTTCAGGAAGGGAGGATGCTCCGTCGAAGGCTGGAACAAGAAGCAGGGAGGATGTGACCCGAAGTGGTCCTTAAGAAGTATCTGATTAAGTAACTAAACTCAAAGTGTGGTCAAGACTTTGAAGGTTTTCTGTTTATTCATTCAGAAATCCATGCACTTGATATTCCTGACGCACTGTTCTAAGATCTTTGCATACATATTTCCATGGCAATCTTGCAAGGTAAGGATTATTACGTAGTCATTTTACACACTAGGAAACTGGTGCCGAAAGGGTTGAGCTCCTTGTCTAAGGTTATAGGCTGGCAAGGAGAGATCTGGGATTTGAACTCAGCGCTCACTGCTAACTAAGCCCATTCTCATTCCGCTACATCAGCGCTTCACACCAAAACGATAATAGCAGAATTTATTTATTTAAATAAGGCAGTTATTTCCAAACCCAGGTGCTATCACTGCCCTATTTAAAAAACAAAACAAAACTCTGGGGATAATGACCCACTGATTTAAAATATATATTGGCATTCATTAGCACCTTGCTTATTTTACTGCTATAAAGATCTGCCTGGATGCCAGAGTTGACGGGGAAAGGGATTCCACGTAGTTTAGAAACCTGAACAGTAGCCAGTATGTAGGCAGCACTCTCACTAACCCCCTAACATTCCACACCAGGTTGCGATCACATCAGTGTGTTTGCTAACACCGTCTTTCGCTGTTCTTTTATTGCTGTGTGATCTCTTGAGCTCTGCTCCTCTAACTCAAAATAAAAAAAAAGAGAGAAAGAAAAATTTCTGCGTTCTCCCCGGTAAAACATAAATCTTGGAAAATCAAATCTCAACTAGAGAAATCTGGTTTGGATCAAAGTAACTAAATCATTAATCTGGATCTTTCTCCGAAACTGGAACCAACCCAAATCCAAGCCATGATATATACGTCAGAGGCCAGATATTTAGAGGGATATTAATTCTTCCTTATTGTTGATGTGTTTGTGCTGACAGCGGAGACAGAGAGAACCATGGCAGAATACCGAAAGACTGAGTTTGGGTATTTTTAGCCTGATTAAAATAAGGTATGATTTAAAACTATTTCAAACAGCACTTCCCACAGAATTCTGCAAAGCTTCCAGCCCGATTTCTGGATCAGAGACACTTGGCTAGAGGATCTATCTGGACGCTGGGAACCCCTCCCATTTGGACCGAGCCTCCAGCATTCAGGGGTCACACCCCATCAGTCTAAACAACATTTTTTTTGTGTGTGTGATAGAAACATGGACCACAGATGGAAATTGTCTCTTAGTATCTTAGATGGGAGGCCCTAGCAATATTCAAGAACTGCATGAAGACATTAAAAATCGCACCGCAGTTGGCAAAGCGACTCTTTACCGCCTGAAGAACACTCTCAGGTGACAGCGATCACAGGCAGGTTCTGAATCACAGGCTGGTGTTAACGTACACCACGCTTGCACCCCCTCCCCCCAGAAAACCCTGTTTCCAAACGTCTGAGCCTGATGTGTTACCAAAATAGCCAGCTTTCCTGGCTCCCACAGCCAGGGTGGAGGGAGGGATGAGGGTGGACTGGGAATCTTGTTTAGCTAGGAGTCCCTGCCTCATTCCAGCCCTAATCCTGCAATTTCTCCATGGGATTTGTGAGAACCCTTGGACTGATGAGCAATTTTGGTGCCAATAAGGCAGAAACAACAATCACTCTCCTGAGCCCTTGTATTTTGCAGGGTAACTTGGCCAACACGATCCATTTGGTCACCTCTGAGAGTCTGATTCATTTCCTTGCCCAGAGGAGGCACAAGGACTCCTTGGACAAAGCATGTACTTTTCATAGCCAAGGAATCAAGAACTTCTACAGATTTTGAGAAACTTATTTGGTGACAAACCCCCAAACTCAGATGAGGTCCTTTCACCCCTGACTTTAGGTACAGCCTGAGTTTCATTTCAGGGAATTAGCCAAGTCAATGCCTTACGTGTAAAAGAGAATCAAAATAACTTGAGCATCAAAATGAACAAACAAAAGCAATGCTTGACCAAGATCTCTGGTGTCTTCTCTTGCCCTGGGGCCCTACAAGCACTGTTCACAAATAGGGCACAGGTGGAAGTCCATGGTCTTGTGTGACCCATCAGTGATAGTGGGCACTCAAACCTATTTTTATTTAATATTTACTAACAGCCTTTGCTTGCTAATATTTACATGCTTGGCATAGAAGATGGGAAGACTGCACAGAATTCTACAGAGAGGAACTAGACCCATCTAATCCCGTACGTCATTTTAGCGATATGCTTTCTCTAACCAAGTTACCCGACTACTTGGCTGCCAGGGGCCTCAGCAGTTACCCCTGGCATGCAGGGGTAACCCTCAACTGACAACACTTCCCTGGCCATGAATTCATATAGTATTTGATTTAATGGTGACACAAAATGATCCCAAGGGCCACATTCAATGGATTTTTCTCATTTCTAAACGGACGCTACACCCTGAAAGCTTGCATGCCAGTTGCCCACACACACAGTGTTCTCTCTTTCTTTAAGAATTGAATATAAATCATTTTCATTCAAATCAGTGTAGACCACATCCCTTGGGGACAGGAAAATCTGACCAGAGCTTGCCTGGATACATTTGGAAAAATCAGGCACTCCATCTGCTACACCAGCAGTCCCCAACCCAGGGACTAGTTTCATGGAAGACAATTTTTCCATGGACGGGGGTGTAGGGTATGGGGGTGGGGAGATGGACCTCAGGCAGTGATGCCAGTGACAGGGAGTGGCTGTAAATGCAGATGAAGGCTTTCTTACACACTGCTCACCTCCTGCTGTGCGGCTGGCCGGGTTCCTAAGTTTCATGAAAGACAAATTTTCCACAGATGGGGGGTTGGGTGGGGCAGAGCTCCAGCGGTGATTCGAAGCCCAGTTCCTAACAGGCCAATGGACCGGTACCAGGCTGCGCCCCAGGGTTTGGGGACCGCAGTGCTACATTTAGGGGAGAGGCAGTAAGCCTGCAGATTCAGGAATGACACTGTGATGTATGTGGGCAAATTAGTTAAGCTCTCAAAACCTGAGTTGCTTTGTTTTAAAAAATAATCATAAAATAATCCCTGCTGTGAGAATTAAGGAAGATCAGCTCTGTTGAGTGGCTACCATTCTGTGCACTGCACACGTGGTAAATCCTGTTCAATAAATATTAGCTATTACTGTCATTTTCTTATTATTACATGTGCTTGTTCTTCAGAGGATGCTGTAAAACTTAGCGGCATTTCCAGGATTAAATCAGATTTTAAAAGGAAACTTCTCAGTTCTCAAGAACATTTAAGGGTTGTTCTTTTGAGGCTTTTTGGGGAGGTCTCCCAGTTTTCCTAACACAAAGGAAATTTTTTTTGAGATGGGGTCTCACTCTATCACCTGTGCTGAAGTGCAGTGGCATCATCATAGCTCACTGCAACCTCAAACTCCTGGGCTTAGGTGATCCTCCTGCTTCGGCCTCCTTTAGTAGGTGGGACTATAGGTGTGCACCACCATGCGTGGCTAATTTTTCTATTTTTGGTAGAACCTGTGTCTCGCTCTTGCTTAGACTGGTCTCGAACTCCTGGCCTCAAGTGATCCTCCCGCCTCAGCCTCCCAAAATGCTAGGATTACAGGTGCGAACCACTGTCCCCGGCTAGGAGATCATTTTTATAGTCTCCCTAATACCAAAGTGATTAGAGGGTAAAAACTGAGGTTTTTTAATTACATTGGAATCTGCCCAGCTGATACTGAGAATCCTGAGTTGGGAATAAAGAAGCATGTGGAGGCTTTCCACATGCTACTGCTACATGTTGGGTTTCAGGGGTCTTTAGACCTGCTGAGGATCCCCATGGCTGCAAAGCAGTGCTGGACGATGACTTCAGTGACTACATTAACCACGTCCTGCTTCCGTCTCAGGGTTGCCCAGTGGGAATTGTGGATGCTGGGAGTCTGTGTTAATGGATACAGCTGATATAGACGGAGTAAGTGAACTTAATTGATTTTGTCCACGTTATGGGTGAGGTAAAGCAGTGGGTTGGTAGAGAAGAATGAAATTAAGGCGATCAAAGTGAGATAAGAAATCATAAAGATTCTTATTGTTCGTTAAACAAGACTTCAGCCAGGACCCCCTCTAAATAAACGAGGGCAACTGCAGCAACAAGACGTGATTAGAGGATGGCCAAAGGATGGATCTTACCAAAGATGAATGAGCTAAGACTCGGTGTATGTGAAACATTTGGGTCTGTCTTGGCAAAAGATGTACTCCCATCCTGCTAGCGTCTCCTTTCCTTTTCAGCTTTTATTTATTATAAACAAAGATGACCCCAAGACCCGGAATCTGCTTTGCCAAGACACTCCCCTGAAACATTGTGCCCCCTTTGGCTTCTTGCCTTCTCTTTAATGTTTTTTAAACCATAGGTATGTAATAGAAATTCTCTTCCTGAAAGTAATTGATTTATTTGTGCTGACATCATCACAGTGTCTCAACATGAATTTGATTTCATGTCCAAGATGATTAAAAATACATATTTCTTACCCTGAAAAACAGAAAGCCATGTTTTTCTTTTGGGAAAGGAACTCACCCCTGAAGACTTGGGCTCTGTTCAGAATTCCCAGCGTATGACTTTGAGGCTCATCTAAAAAGAGTCTCTCCTTTGCCAGTCCCACACTAAATGCACTAAAAGCAGAAATGCCCCCTAGATAGGACAAAAACCCTGCAAATTTGACTCACATTCCAAGTGTTTCAATATGTCCAGAACACCTCTGGACCAAGGTGGGATTTTTTTTTTTCTTAAAAAAACAAAACAAAATAACCAAAAGAAAAAAACACGCACCCCCTCTACTCATTCGTTTATGTCTTTGCATCTTAAACAAAATGAATTAATGGCTTTTAAACCCTTTGCACTACTAGAAAAGGAAAGTGCTTTTAGTGTGACAACTTAAATGATAAGTTGCAGCCCAATGTGTTTTGAAATGGACTAAACATAAATCCGTCTTCAGTAGGGAGTTTTAATTGGAAGCCACACTGACCCTTAACTCCACTGGTGCTGCCACACAGCTTGTGATAATGAAGACTGACAAATTGTCTTAGCTGGATGCAGACTTTCAAGATACTCCCCTCCAGGCCTCAGCCCCGCCAGGCATTAGGAAGGAGACACACAATTCCCAGGTGCAGGAGGACTACAGAGGTCCACTCTCAGCTGCTGGACAGGCCACCCCGCCATGGGAGAAGCATGTTCCTCAGGGCAAAAAGGAAGGTAGGAGGGAGATAAATATATCTGAGCAGTGGGAAGCCCAGGGAAACACCTTTGAAGTTAAAAAGGAGGAGGAGGAGGGGAAAAGAAAGGAGTCTTTTCTCTTGGAGAATTCTGTCTGCTTGTGGCCTATTTGGGAATTAAGTTACAGAATCTTCTCGGGCTTCCTAAGGTCGGCATGAGAGGGGTTGCAGATCTCATGTAGAGTACAAGAAGCAAAGCAAACCAGAGAACAACAGGAGTTTGTAGCTGAAGACTATGCTGTTGAGCAAAGATTGCGATATTGAGACCATTCCAGGAGAGGAAGCTTTAAGGCCAAAATTAAAATAGCACATTTGTTCCTTGCAATTTGACTTCAGAATCCCCAAGCCTCCTTCCCTGAGAAGGCTTATTTTTCATCTGAGAGATGTTGTGCACCATATGGATTTTTTTTTTTTTCTGGTTTACATACTGCATTTGCCAAGAATGTCTTATGAGACACAGCACCTCATTTTCCCTGGGTGTCCCAAGAGATCACAGGTACCATCAAAGCTCTCTGTATGTGCTCCGGTGAATGTAAACACGCAGAATAAAACAACACTATTTAGCAAATAAAATGACACTCCCATAACTATTAAGCCGTGCAAATCATAATTACCGCAATCTCAATAATTATTACCACTTAATGTTCAAAGAGCACCAACCTTCATTTAGAAGCAAACTAAAATTGGAACCCAGCGTTGACATTAGGCTGTTAAGACTCAGAGCCTCAGAAGAAGGCATGTCCATGTTTGAACATTTCGACTTAATTTACAGGTTAATTCGATCAAGGCATCAGTTCCAACTGAACTTCCAAGTTAATTGACTCCATTGATTGAACAAGTTGACCTGTCGTGTTGTCACCTTGTGGACTTAGCCACTGCATTCATTCGGAAGTGAGGAGTTAGCTCTGGGACAGACGTCGGTGAAAAAGGAGAAATCTAGGGTAGCTGCATTTGTGGCTGGCATGTTTTTGGATATTGGCAGTCCTCAAAGGAATGAGATACACCAACGTGGACTTAAAACGGAGTTGTAGGAGTGTTGAATTTAAGGGGAACACATTCAACCTTCCACTGACAAGCTCCTTTAGACTTGTTTGGCTCCACTTCCTTGTTGCTGGCAGTCTGGGAAGCACAGACTGTCTCATGATCTTTCAGCATCTCCTCTCTGGCTCTCAGTCTCAACTGGGTACTGCGGTGGGAATCTGGAAGGCTCTTGTTTGTCTCGATCTTGGTTAACTAAGAAACTGTCTTCTCTTCACTTCCTAAACAGATTTAAGGCTGAGAACAATTACTTTCCCTGTCTGATTTTATCTGTTGAATCATGAAAATCTTCTCCAGATCTGAAATGTGCCCATAACGACCAAAGAGAGAGAAGATATAGGGTCCTTGGCACTTTGAAGATCTTGTATTTTCTTCACGTAGGGTTTTTTGTTTTTATTTCAGAATATTACAGGGGTACCAATGTTTAGGTTACATGTATTGCCTTTGCCCTGCCCGTGTCAGAGCTACAAGCGTGTCCATCCCCCAGACAGTGAGCACCACACCCATTAGGTGTGAATATACCCGTCCTCTTCCCCCCCCCCCGTCTGCCCAACACCCGATGAATGTTACTACCGTGTGTGCACATAAGTGTTGGTCACTTAATACCAATTTGATGGTGAGTACATGCGGTGCTTGTTTTTCTATTCTTGGGATACTTAGTAGAATGGGCGCCAGCTCCATCCAGGGTAATATAAGAGGTTCTAGATCACCATTGTTTTTTGTGGCTGAGTAGGACTCCATGGTATACATATACCACATTTTATTAATCCACTCATGTATTGATGGGCACTTGGGTTGTTTCCACATCCTTGCAATTGTGAATTGTGTTAATATAAACATTGGAGTGCAGATGTCTTTTTTATAGAATGTCTCTTTTTCCTTTGGGTAAATGCCCAGTAATGGGATTGCTAGATCAAATGGTAGTTCTACTTGTAGCTCTTTGAAGTATCTCCATATTACTTTCCATAGAGGTTGTACTAGTTTGCAGTCCCACCAGCAGTGTATGAGTGTGTATCTCTCTGCATCCACACCAACATTTGTCGTTTTTGGGACTTTTTGATAGAGGTCATTCTCACTGGAGTTAAGTGATATCTCATTGTGGTTTTGTTTGTTTTTATAAGTTGTAATTACAGCACTCTACATGTTTCCTGGAGAATATTCCAGGAAATATAAAATCTATACGTGTGTGTACATACACACACACATGCACTCCCAAAAAGAGCCTTTTAAATGTTACTTAAATAAAAAGTGTAAATTGTCTTACAAGATGACAATATTCACAGTTAGTTGCTAAAGTACTATAAACCACACTATTGTATTTAGCACAATAACTCAAAGAAATACAATTGAACCCATGAACAATGCCGGGTTTGGGGCACCAACTCCCTGCTCAGTGACACCTTTGGGTATAACTTTCCACTGCCCCCCAAATTTAACTAATAATCTACTCTTGACCGGAAACCTTACTGATAAACAGTCAACACATACTTCGTATATGTATTATATACTGTAGCGTTACAATAAAGTAAGCTAGAGAAAAGAAAACGTTATTAGGAAAATCATAAGGAAGAGAAAATCTATTTACTATCCATTAAGTGGAAGTGGATCATCATAGAGGTCTTCATCCTCATCGTCTTCACGTTGAGTAGGCTGAGGAGGAGGAGGAAAAGGAGGGGATGGTCTAGCTGTCTCAGGGGAGGCAGAGGTGGAAGAGAACTCACAGATAAGGAACCTGCGCAGTTCAAACACAGTCGTTCAGGGGTCAACTGTGAAAGGAACAGGGGACTGCAACAACAGCAGCAATTGCTTAGCTGAACCAAACACACGCCTTAGAAAGTCCTGAAGCCGGCAGTCTGCACAGTGTTCTGCAGCAGCCATACTTGGCCACGCTGTTTCTGTTTCTAATTTGTTGGCTTTCGTAAATTTCATTAAGCTCAAGCAGGATGGCCAAATGGGCAGACACCTAGCAAAAGTAATGTCTCAAACTAAAGAAGTTAATATGTGGTAGAGTTTCTAATACATGATCATTGTCACTTATTGAGCTCTAACTATGTGCCAGATGCCATAGCAAGTGCTTTATATGTTTTATCCCAATTAATACTCACCCTGGAGCATGACTTTTGGGGTGAGGCGGAGCTTGGATCCATATCTTAGCTGCGCCACTTAACCAGCCGTGTGAGCGTCGAAAAATTACTTAAATCTCTCAAATCTCTGTTTGTTCAACCATCATCAGGCAATGGACATCGTCTGACAGTTTCTGAAGGTAACTTTCCAGATGAGCAATTACGCATGTTGGGTTTCTATCTGCGACATGATACCGTGTGTGAACGCTGCTTCCTACCAGGGCTTGCTGTAGCCTTCACAGTGATCTCTCTATCATCCAAGTATTCCCAGATCCTGTAGTCTTTTCTCCCAGATCTCATTTCCAAGGCATTGAATCATCTTCACTGTTCTTTCTGCATCACGCCCAAACTCTCCACAATTCATTTTAGTTAAGCTCTAAGCAAAGCACAGCTTCCTAATAAGGTCTTCCTAATAAGCTGTCTGACGGCGAGTTAAAAAGAGGGATTAGCATGTGATTCCTGCATGCCCTATACCTGTGCTCTAATCGCTAACATATCCCTGTAAAATCGTTTGCCCTCGATCGCGCATGGAGAAGCTGAGGTGTGGGGAAGATAAATGCCTTGTGCCCACATCACTCGGACCCTGCAGCAAGGTAGCCTTCCCTCCTCCAATCCAATTTTCATTAAACGCCAACCCTCTGTCTCTACTCGTCTCCTTGAGGAAACAACAGCAGCACGCTCCCTGCAAGACGAGAATGAATAAGATGTTGGCTTTTTGTTTTATAAGTACATAAACAGGGTTTGAAGTTTTTATGTAGCGAAGGCTAGATCAGCCTTGGGCAGAGTGCTGTAAGTGTAATGATTAGAACCACATTGAGGCAAAAATAAAGGACAAATGGTATTTTGTAAGTGCAACTACTCCGTTCAAGTTTTCAGTGAGGACTGTTTTCTGGTTCATTTGGGACTTTTAAACCAAGATTATCAAAACAACTTAAAGCAGAATAAAAGGAAACTAATTCCTGAGCCATGTTATATTGAGGAACGTTTCGATTGAATAAAAAAGGACAAAAAGTGAGTAGGGTAAAGGGTTCTGAAAGCCTCTCTCTGCACGTGATTCTTTCGTGATACCCTACGTCTGTCTCTTGCGTTTCTCCGTCGTCGATATTGGTGCATAATGCCCTCTTATGTGGTAATTAACCTAGTCAAATGCTACGTCCCTATGAGAGTTTGTTTTTAGAATGACGAAGATGAAAATGAAAGGTGTTCATTTGATCTACATCTAAGGTAGCAGCAGATGCCTTGTCTTTTTCCTGGTCTTACAAGCATTCCCAGTGTGAAGATGACACTCCAAAAGCCAGTGGTTTTATTGAGACGCCAGCGAATAGCTGTACCCTGTGACGAGCTTTCCTCCGTGTCCCTGGCAGTGAGTCTTTGGTAAATTGTTTACCATCACCTAGGTTGTCTCAGTTGTCGTCTCAGTTTGTAACTTGGCTTTTGCCTTTGGAAATCTGGCTTCTTTTTTTGGTGGCATGACTCCCTGGAAGGCTGAGTTCTGATGATGTTTTCTCTGTGTGAGTGAAAGCAGCAGTTTCTTATTTTAGAAGAAGCGTTTTTAGGGTTTCATCAAATCTGTCAAAGACAAAGTCCCAGAGGTGAAAACCTCCCTCCGCAAGCAAGCGAATACGTCCCCCGTCTCGGGTATCTCGAACTCCCCTTGGAAGATCATAGATAGAGTGCCGTTCCTTGAGAAACAGGCTTGTCCTCAGAGAAGCCCAGAATGGGTTAGGGGTCAGTCAAAAGGCTGAAAGTTCAGCCCCCAACTCCTCTGAGCACTCTGCCCTCGTGTCGAGTCCCTCAGCTATGGTGACAATTAACAGCCGTATTCTTGGCGACGTGGAAACTTGATCACCGCGTCAGTACATGGGCCATCAACTGTGTGACCCTGGGGTGAAAGTGTCCATGTTGTGTTCCCTCTTCCCTCCGCCAGGCCGTCCCCCCAAAGCACTGCTTTCCAACTTATATTTATATTCTTCTCCCCTCCTTCCTGTTCTTTCACACGAGGTAGCTGACAATGGTAATAAATGTGGCCGTACTCAAGGATGGGGCTGTGACAGGCTCAATAAGGAGTGGACTGATTTGTTGCTTTGGGGTTGAAAGCTCAGACTTTCATGAAACAAAAATATTATATTCAGGGTAATGATTTATGGCCTTGACTCCCGTTTGATTGTAGACCATAAATACTAGCAAACGGTACTCATAGCATCTCCGGAGGACATTAAGAACATACTCAAGTTTATTTTATACAGCCATTACTGATTGGCCATAAGCATGGACATAATTTAAAAGACATTATTTTCCCCCAAATAAGTCTCTGTCGATGATAATGTCCAACGATGATTTTTGTACACTCCAAATTTATCCATGTGACTCCAAAGTGCTCAAAGAAGTCCAATAACAGATCAACTAGACAGGCAAAGGCTGATCCAATCGATGCTCTGACAAGGATGTCATTTTATTTTATTTTTTTTTCTTAAATCCTGTAATAAGCTTCTCAGCCCCAAATGCCTGGCCTATGACAAGCACTATCCCTTCAGAATTTAGAAACCACTAAATCTATCTGGGCATAAACTTGCTGACTGGGATGATGATGTAAACCTTGCTCAAATCTCTTTAATTTCCTTGTGCCTAATTTCTTTAGCTGTAAAGCAGGAATACATTCTCCAATAGGTAGTGGGGCTTTATTCACGTCATTTCTATTTGCCTTCCTCTTCTTCTCACCCTAGAGTAGACCCCGATTTCTCTTGCTCATCAGAACACCCCAAAGTCTTGGAGCCGCGTGCATGAGATACTGTTATCCCTTTATTGCATCATAACTGAAGCCTGTTTCGGCCAGAATTGAGAGGAATGCCTGGTGGATAGAATGCTCCATTTATATCATAAAAACATTCCAATCCCAGGAGGAATTTATTTATAGTCTCTATACTTAGTGCTTAGTTAATTGATTTATTTAAAGCAACAAATTATGTTTTTCTATGATACAAATTTGATCCCTACATGGAAAAGCAAAGGACCTCTCTAAAAGCTTCTATTGAGTTGTAGGAGTTGGATCCAAAAGATGCTATTTGAAATGCCATCATCGAAGGACAGTCTCGCCGCAAACAGAGGTCCGGCGTAGGAGCGACTTCCCATTCATTAGTACAGTCGGTAGCCCCTTTTCCCTCCCTGTCTTATTTGAGAGACTTCCCAGAAGATACAAACCAATTAACTGTCAATTTTGGCAGTGCTCATCCTAGGTGTTCTTTTAATGGGTATTATTCTTGCTAAATTATAGATGAGCTTGATAGTAAGACAAATGCCATTATCGGAGTTATTTATTCATGGGACGTCGTCTGTAACATACCCACACTAGTTCTTTGCAAAGTTTGGTATTGATCAATTGCTTTAATCAGTTGTACCAGGGGATGCTGAAAGACTCAGCAATCACAGCTTTGAGCATCAGCATCTCTCTCTCCGTTTCTGCCAAGCTGGGAGTGAAAACTGTGGCTATTTTCAAACTCTCGGTAGCAGGAACACCAAGCACAAGGAGATGGATGGCGCCTTCCATGTAGATGGGTGAAATGTGCATCATCCTCCGACTTCACACCCGTGAATTCATCACTTTGACAATACCGTTGTATTTTTGTTCACGCATTTCATTCCATAGCAGTATTAGCTGGAAGATCTGCAGACATGCAGCTTCCGGCCCTCTGTTAATGACACCCACAGATCTTTTCAGACTTTGCTTTTAAAGCAGGGAACAAACTCTGCTGGCTCCCCAGAAACACATGGCCAAGACCTCAGTAGATAATCAGCATTCTGTCTAGAGGCAATTAAAGATGATATAGTCAGGGCCCTATTTTTATTTATACTGTGTAATGAGGCTCCAAATTAAAAAAGTTATATCCTAATCTCCATTAATGTAAGGAGTTGCAGTCTTGTGAGTGCAGTGGTCCATATTAGGTGTCAAATTTATCATTTTTACACTTGCTTTCGGTGCCAAGATTCAGCATGTCCTGAGGACAAGTGCTGATGCAAGTAGCAGGGGACCTACCCTCCTCTCTCCTCGTCCTGCTGTGGAAGTGGGTTTCCTCTGAGCAATAAGACATGACAGACCGTGCATTTGTGGGCAGTTATGGCACTCCTTAGGTGGTATTAGAAAGCATAAGGTCAAAGGATGGGGGCTTTAACCTCCTAAGAAATGCAATAGTGACCCTGAAATGTGCAGCTTGGGCACCTTATTACAATTGTAAGATGGAATACATTAAAATAAAGAAAACAAGAAACAAAGACCTAAATGGGAATTGGTGGATGGAGCTGGGAAATCAGTGTCAGACAATCATTAAGTCATGTTGAGATTTCTGGAGGCATCTGCAAATGGTTATCTCCTCACAAAGCTCTGCTGCTTTCTCAGGCACAGAGACTGATTGTCTATATAGAGCCATAGAGCTTCTGACCAGTTTCTCGACATTTCTTAATGAAGTTGTTAAGAACTGGAAGGAGAACCATTTTTTTTTTTTAAATTGAGAACTTCACCAAGGCTGGTGGCTGTCAGGGGTCTGCGCTGGTTTTAGACTTTCCCCAGATGTCTGAACCCCGTTGAGTAAGTCAAGCACTATAGAGTGACTTTTGAGAAATTCAAAGCAGTCTATAGGAAGACAAGCCCTATGGTAGGCTGAAAAATGTTCCCCCAAAAGGATCCACATCCTAATCCCTGGAATCTATGAATGTTACCTTATGCAGCGAAAAAAAAAAAAAAAAAAATTAAAGCATCTTTGCAGATGTGGTTAAGGATGTTGAAAAGGTGAGATGATTCTGGGTTGCCCATGTGGGCCTTCAATCATATGTTTCCTTAAAAGAGGGAGCTCGACACACAGAAAAAGACACAGAGATGACAGTGATGTGCCCACAAGCTGAGGAGTGCTGGCAGCCTCTGGAAGCTGGAACAGCAAGAAACAGAGTCTCCCCTAGAGTCTCAGGGGGTGCACGGCCCTGCTGACACCTTGATTTCCACCCAGTGATACTGAATTTGGACTTCTGGCCTCTGTTGTTTGGAGCCCCCCAGTTAGTGATAAATTGTTACAGCAGTCACAGGAAACCAATCTAAGGCCCAGCAGGTCTGGGGCTTCCTGTGTTTCAAGCTCCACCCCTTTCAGGACTCTTCTTCAATGCTACATCATGAATTTATTTCTGCATAATATACTGTTTTCAAAGAATCCAGAAGTATAAAACGTCTTGACTCCCATTGGGTGGCTCTCTCCTCTGATATTTTTCCCGAGGGAATCTGAGACACACGTTCAGAGCTTCACAAATGCTCTTTTTTATAAGCTCACACCTTTGTCTTCCCCTCACTCAAAGAACCCAAATTCTTCTCTTTCCGGATATCCTTGAATCTCCTACTTGGGAGTTACCTCCCCTCTCAGACTGTCAATAACTGTCAATTCCGACCTTCTGTTCCACCTGCCACAGAGACACCTTAGATCATAGCCATCTCTCCCTGGTGAGGACAGAACCTCAGAGGATAGGACTCTGTCACCTTTGTATCCTCCAAGGTGCCTGGACCACACAGCTGGACCACAGCTGTAATATTTCCATGAATGGGTTTTTCTTGACGGAGGACTACAAGAGCTATCCAAGGCAGGTGGCTGGTCTTGTGTTCCTGCCTAGACCTGGAGTGTCCTATATGGCAGAAAAGGAAGAGTTTAGACAGCTCTACTGGCCCAAACTGCAAGACATGAAGCCAAATACTTCTAACAGATGCCAACTAGGAGAAGGTGAGGGCTGAGAGGTAGGTACAAGCTGGAGGGATGTGACAAGGTGGAGGACACCAAAGAGAGTCCCGACTGCCACAAGCAGAGCTGAGGAACCATAGTCTGTGTGACCGGAACAGGCCACTTAAAGAAATAGAGTCAAAAAGGCCAGGAATAAATACACAGGCATACCTTGGAGATAATTGCAGATTCTAGTTTCACCCACTACAATAAAGCAAATATCACAATGAAACAGGTCCTATGAATGGTTTGGTTTCCCAGTGCCTGTAAAAGTGATGCTTACCCTATACTGTGGTCTATTAAGTGTACAATAGTGTAATGCCTAAAAAAAAAAAAAACCAATATGCATGCCTTAAAAATACTTCATTGCTAAAAAATGCTAACGATCACCTGAGCCTTCAAGAGTTGTTTCATTATCTTTTTGCTGGTCTTGCCTTGATGTTAGTGGCTGCTGGCTGATCAGGGTGGTGGTTGCTGGAGGTCAGGGTGGCTGTGGTGATTTCTTTAAGACAACAATGAGGTTTGCAGCTTTGATGGACTCTTCCTTTCATAAAAGATTTCTCTGTAGCAGGAGATGCTAATTTCAAAGTCAAGGTCAATCCTCTCCAGCCCTGACTCTGCTTTCTAAACTGTGCGTGTAAGATTCTAAGTCCGTTATTGTCATTTCCACAATGTTCACGGCACCTTCACCACAGACACCTTATACTGTGGCCATCTCCCTGGCTGCAGAGTCCATCCACCAGGAGCAGATTCCATCTCAAGAAACCACTTCCTGTGCTCATTTATGAGAAGGAACTCCTCGTCTGTTAAAAGTTTTATCATGAGATTGCAGCAATTCAGCGGTATCCTCAGACTCCACTTCTCATGCTAGTTCTCTTGCTGTTCCCACCACATCTGCAGTGTCCTCCTCCACTGAAGTTTTGACCCTGCAAAATCATCCGTAAGGATTGGAATTAATTTCTTCCAAACTCCTGCTTATGTTGCTATTTTGATCTCCTCGCATGAATCACGAATGTTCTTAATGGCATCTAGAATAGTGGATTCTTTCCAGAAGGTTTTCAATTTATTTTGCCCAGATTCATCAGATGAATAACTATCTATAGCAGCTACAGCCCTATGAAATGTATTTCTTAAATAATAACACTGGAAAGTCAAAATTACTTCTTGATCCGTGGGCTACGAAATGGATGTTATGTTAGGAGGCATGACAACAACATTCATCATCTTGTGCATTTCCATCAGAGCTCTTGGATGACCAGTGTGGGGAGCCGGCAGCACAGGGATCCCGCTTGGGAGGCAGCTGCGCCCAGCACGTGCGTAATTGCTCTCTCCGCCCTGCCTATCAGAGAACACGTGCTGGGGGAGGTCCTGGCTGAGGGTACTTAAGTGGAGCTCACTTCCCGTTCGGCGTCTCTCGCCATGTAGAAGTCGTAGATGTGAAGCTGTGCCGATAAACCGCTGGTGGAAGAACTCCAAAGCTGTTGCGTCCTGATTGCTGGGCGCGACAAGTGGTGCCGAAACCCGGGAAGAAGTAGCACCAGGCGGAGACGTCCTCTTCGGAGGAGAGTTCAGAACCCCAGTAGGTGAGGCAGTATAGGACCCCCCCCTCGACAGAGTATCATGGGGAATTCCCAAAGTGTTTCCTTGCTTGCAGCCCTTAAGGCACTTTTAGCAGGCGTGCTCCCCATTTGGGCCCTTGTGCGCACATGCTTGGAGGACTCCCGCTGCCACTCTCAAGTGCAGCAAGGGCAGCAAGCTTTAAGTGATCACCAAGATAGCCTGTCAGAAAGGGGAAAAGAGGGTCGGGATCAGCCAGGTCCTGCGAGGCCGTGGCTGGGGGCAAGGCGAAGGGCAGCCCATCGAAAGGGGCGCTCCAAGACGCGACGGGGACGCTCGTCGCGTAATCCTCAGCCCGACGAAGGGGTGACGGCAAAAATGGCCGCCCTTCGGTTAACTTCCTCTTCTTCTGCTTCTTCCTCTTCTTCTCGCTCTGCTACTTCTTCTTCACCCTCTACTTCTCGTTCCCCCTCTGCAGCCCACGAGAACCAGAAAAAGGCCCCGCCTGAGTCTCGTGCAGGGGGAATTTCCTTCATGATAGAAAAGGCGAGAAAGCAGCTCGCGCAGGTGTTCCCTGTTTTTGAGGACGCCAATCAGCGTCGATGTCACGAGCCAATAGATTGCAAGCGGCTGAGGGACCTGGCTCAGGCAGTGCAAGCTTGCTTGCTGGAGCGCATAGCTACCCAGGCTTTAACCCCTGCCGATTGGGCTGGTACGGCTCGGGCGTGCCTGACTACAGGGCAGTGTTTAGATTGGAGGTCATTGAACCATGAGGCCTGCACTCGTCAGGCTCGCCTTAAAGCTTGCCGTGAGATTGGCGGCCCGCTAACAGCCGCGGGCCTGGCTGCAGCCCTAGTCACAGCCCGAGAAGGCACCCGGCCGCGGGAGAGCGCCAGAGTGACTTGCTACAACTGTGGCCAGCAGGGGCATATACGGCGTCAATGCCGATCTGCTCCTCGCCCCCGTGGCCACTCCACGCCACAGGTGCCCGATATTTGTACGCGGTGTGGTAAGGGACGCCACCTGGCAACAGAGTGCCGGTCTGTTAAGGACATT
>CAUYRT010039955.1:0-24230 GCA_963574885.1 Lepilemur ruficaudatus
CATTAAGAGCTTGCAGTCCCACCAGCAGTGTAAGAGTGTTCCTGTCTCTCCACAACCTCACCAGCATTTGTTGTTTTGGGATTTTTTGATAGAGGCCAATCTCACTGGGGTCAGATGGTATCTCATTGTGGTTTTGATTTGCATTTCTCTAATGATTAGAGAAGTTGAACATTTTTTTATATGTTTGCCAGCCATTATTCTGTCTTCTTTGGAAAAGTTTCTGTTCATTTCTGTTGCCCATTTATTGATGGAGTTGTTTGATTTTTTCTTGTAAATTCTTTTGAGTTATTGGTAGATTCTTGTTATCAGACCTTTATCGGAAGACCAGGGATTCGAGGTTTGGGGGGGTTAGACCGACAGTTGAGGGATATGGAGAGCATTGCAATGGGGAGGGGCACACTTGAAATGTAGTTGGGGATGGGAATTAGGGGTCTTAATAGGAGGAAGGAAATCTTCTAAAACTGATTTATGTGAATAGCTGTACAACTTGGTAAATTTACTAAAAATCATTTAATTGCTCACTTAAAATGGAGTAATGGCATGCAATGTAAATTATACTTCAATAAATTTGTCAAAAAAAGGTCTTCTGATAATAAAAAAATACATGTATACCTATGTATATGTACATACATAAATATTGCTTATGTGATTACTTTTGCATGGTTGAATGGCTTCTTCTGAAAATCTCTTCAATTTTATAAATACTGTGGGAATAGCAAAAAGAAAATGTCTACTTTAAAGATTATTCTACTTCTGGAAGTACAGCCAACATTTTCTGAGTAAAGGAGTCTGACATTTTCTGGTGCTTGATAGTGAATCAATTTTGTACTTATTGAACATGTACTTTATTCCAAGATTGGCATTTTTTTTTCATCTGGAACAGAGGCCTGAAGCAGTTATGTGTATGGACATCAACTGTGCATTTCCCAGGCTAGGTGACCAAGACAGGGGTCAAGCCAACAGGCTTGGTGATTAGGCAGGTGTGGTTGTCCCCAACACCATGGGAAGTTTTATCCTGTTCTTTTTGTGCTTCCACACGCTATGAAGCTTATGCCAGAGCATTGCTCACAACCCACTTGCCACTCCACTTGGAAGGTATCTTTCTCCCTCCCATATCTAGAGAATGTATTTTTCTTCATACAAAGTTGAAACCTGAATTCAAGAATATTCAGAATCTATCAATAGACAATATCATTCTTGCGCTGCTCTATTTAATTAATACAATGTCAAATTTACTTATAGGCACAAAGATCACAGATATTGGATTATTAGGGATAGTTCTCATTCAAATCATATATTTTGAAAAAAATCATTGAAATGATCTCTCTGTTCGAGGATCTTCTCTTTCCATGGCCACTTACCATGTACTCATTGTCAACTGAAATTTCTCTCCAAAGATACAAAATCCACTGCTCTTAATTTAGTTAAGGTTAAAGGGCAAAATAAACTGATGTAATAATAAATTGATGCAAAATAAGTTGATGTAATTTATACCAACATTATTGAGGATCTATTAAGTTCCCAGCACTGAACTAAGCCTGAAAAAAATTTAAGTAAATTATATAACCATGATTGAAGACCTCCTGTGTTCACAGTAGTGAATTCAACTTGATAAAGAAGTAACATATTCTCTACCATGAGCTGTAAAGCAATGACATCAGGGTACTACAACAGAAAAAATACAGACAAAATGGGGAAGTGAATATCAGAGACCAGTTGGATATATAAGGAAAAGAGAGGACTTGCAGGGTTCTGGATTGAATGATTAGGTAGATTTCACTACCCATTAAGCACTACAGTATGTGTAGTGTGTAGTGCAGCATTACATACTATGTAGTGCTTCATGGGCAGTGAAACAGCGGAAAGAGTGGTCCAGGACTCTGCAAAGTTGAGGTTAGTGCTAGGGAAAATTGCAAATTAATTAAATTCTGTGCTGTAGACCTCACTCCATCTTCTCAAATTCAACTATCTTTGTGTAACATGTCTTTGTCACTTTTCATCTGACTAAATGGTCTTCTATTCTCCAGGTTTTATATTACAACCAAAGTGATTATTCCAAAATAAAATCTAATCACCTTTCTTTCTTGCTTAGAACCTTTCACTAGTTTTGTATTGCCCATAAGAACAAGCTTAATCGCCTTACGTTGGTTTACCAGGCCTTGTATGATATGACTACGACTTGCTCTCCCATCTCTTCTGTAGTTTCCCACTCTGACCCTACACTCTGGTCATGCAGAAATGCTGATATTGATTTCATTAAGAACATCATATGTTTTATAATTGCATATCTTTGTATATGCCATTCCTACTGTGTAGGATACTGTCTTCACCTCTGCTAGCTCCTTTCCTTTCCTAAATCTTTGTAACTGGTAACTTCCATCATCCTTCAAAATGCAGTTCAAATATTCTCCATTATGAACCTTTTTCTGCCTTTTCCCAGTAGCAATCCATCATCTGTTAACACTAGACTTTACATCTCTACTATGACAATTAGACAAATGTATTTCAATTATTTACATGTATGCTTCTTTTATTAGAACATGGAATTTCAGCTATTTGGGGTTGGAAATAAGCCAAGGATGCAATAATTCAGAGCTTTCATGAATTTCAAAATGCATCACTTTCTATCAATTAATAAAGGTGGTCTCAGACTTTCCCAGACTAAATCCCTTTCTCAGCAATTTGGCTAAGTTTTCTTATTAATGCTCCACACTTGTAAGAAGATCGTATTCTAGATGTCAAACATACACACAAAAAGAGAGAGAATAGTATAATGAATTCCATTATCTGGTTTCAATAATTATTAACTAATGGTCAGTTTGTGTTCCATCTACACTGTCTTTAACTCCACTCTTCTTTTTCCTTCCAAATATTTTCAAGCAAGTCCCAGATATAATAACATTTCATTTGCAAATATCACTGTATGTATTTCTAGAAGGTAAGAACACTTTTAGAAAACATATTGATGATACATTATCACGCCTAAAACATTAACAACTTCTTAATATCACCCAATAATCAGTATTCAATTTTCCACTACTTTTCATATTTTAAACTGTTTGCTTGACTAAAGGGCCAGTACAGTTTATACTTTGTGACTGGTTGATATTTTTTTAAGTATAAAACAGTGGTTCTTAATTGGCAGCAATTTTGCCCTGTTAGGGGTATTTTGTCAGTGTCTGGAGACATTTTGGGTTTTTACAACCAAAGAAGGCGTGCTACTGATATCTGGTGTGTGGAGGCCAGGGATACTGCAAAATATCCTAAGATGCATAGGATGGCCATTATATAGAAAATTCTCCTGCCCAAACTATCAATAGGGCAAGGCTGAGAAACCAGGGTCTATAAGTTTTCTTCTTTCATCTATTTTTCATTGCAATTTATTTGTTGAATAAACTGAGTCATTTGTCCTATAAAATTTCCCACAGTCGGTATTTTGCTGATGACACACCATGGTATCATTTAACATATTTCTCTGTAGTTTATATTTATTAGCAATTGGATCTAGAAACTTCATCAGATTCAGATTTAATTTTTCTTTTAGCAAAATTACTTACCCTATATGATAGATACTGTCGCGTACTTCCATCAAAAGGAAAATAATGTGTGATTCTCTCTCTTTTTTTCATCAAGATGGAAAACTATTGATGATCAATATCCAAATCCATTAATTCCTTAGGGATTGAAAAATAGTGATATTACATTTTTGTAATTTCTTCTTTGTTTATTGAAAACATCACAGCTTCTTAGAAATATTCATTATGATGTTTGCTATGAAAATGGCATTGTGCATAAAATTTACACATTCTATATTTATTTTCAGAAACATCCTGTACCACCTTGATGAGAAGACAAGCCAATTTTCAATACTTGTGGAGGCTTGGGAGCACTGCAAGCCACTTGCATCAAATGAGACCCTTCAAGAAGCCCTATCAGAAGTGTTGAACAGCATTAATTCTGCTCAGGTTTACTTTAAAGCAGGACTTGATGTGTTCGAGAGTGTCTTGGTTGGAAAGAACTGAGAAAACTTTCAGCATTTTAAAAAGTGTGTTTACAATTCCACAAGCAGAAGCTCTAATCTGACCAGATTTTCTAACATTGAAGTCTTGTTTTCCCCAATGGCTTTTTGACAAGTGTAAAGCTATTACTACATTGTATTTTTTAAATGTACATATAAAAAGAGCATTTTGCACATTTAATATTTTTCTGATATCTACATTTCTGAATATATAAAAGCAAGTTACTGAAATAATACTTAAGATTTATCTATTGAAAAGAAATCTGCTGTATTTTTATATATGTATAAACTATTTGGCGGAAAGTTGCAAGAAGTTCTGGACAATCTTTGCTCCTATAGGCAGAATACATAGGAACACAGGTTATTCCGTCTGATAGAGCTATTAATGACCTAGTTTCTGTAATAGAAATGGAGAGTTGATACAGTTTCAGATTAACTTCACTATTAAGTGTTCGATATGAAGTATTCAAGTATTCTGAGTGATTCGTTGACCAAAGTACTTTGAATGTTTTCTATTTTATGAAATGAAGTTCCTATTCTTAACACAACTAGAAGTAGTAATACACTGGTTATGAAATTGTATTTTTTAAGTATTAATGAAAAAAAGAGCCATAAACATTCCAGGGAAAAATCTCAAGGTAGCTGCACAGAACAATTTAAATGCAAATTTTTTTCCTAACAACTTATAAAGTGACTAGCTTTGAAACCCCTAATTTGCCTCAGTTGATTTTGTAAGAATTTTAGGAGTGATGTATGACTTAATGAGGGACAAAAATATTTCATATTTTTTTTCTGTTGGAACCATTGAAACAGAAGCTACTCTGAAATGAAAGCATCTCACAATGCCTTTCCTTCTTGTATGTTTTCTGAAACTCCTTGCTGTAAGGCAGTTTTCACAGAATACTATATAATATCCACAGGAAAGTAGCAAAGTTTTTCTTTGAAAACCCACAATATCTTATAAAGCATCAAACTCTACTTCTGCCTCTGACAAAAAGGAGCTACTATGAAAGAAGTAGTTGTTTTCATCAATAAAATTTCCTTAATTCTGTGAGGAAACTTTTGAAATTTTTTTTCTACTTTATCGTTAATTGTTACTAAGATGGAAATGTAGACAATACTCATGCTTCTAGTTTTATGCAGTGTTACAGTGAGAGTGTCTCTTGCACACTTCAGTTCTCTCATGTGGAAAATTAAGCTTTTCATATTGACATTGTGATTGAATAGCACCAGCATCCATTATTCCCTGAAACCCTAAAATTCTGCTTATTGGGTGACAGGTTAAACTTTTATTTTACCCTTAGAAATTGATGTGAAAAATGTTCTTCTAATATTAGATAAAGCAATCCCCTTTAGGAAACACATCCTCAGAATGTTTCATATCAATTTTCTCCACCTAACTCAACACTCAAACGTACTTCCCCATTACACACTGCCAGAGCGACATTGCAGACAATCACTCTATGTCTAAATCCTCACTTTTTATGGATGACCACAAACCTAATCTTAGTTTAAAGAAAAGCTAAAGTTGAAGGGAAAGAATTAATCAGTATTGATTTATTGATTTATAAGGGTCAACTGTTCCTACCACAAGTAATGTGATATGCTCAAGGCAAAGTAGAGAATTGAGGCAATTAGCTAGATAATTCAAGCAGAAATCCATTTTCATCTGAATTGCCCATGTGCACATATTTTTACATGAGAAATGAAACTACCTTACAATTTTATTTTTTTTAACTAATGTACTTGTTTGAAAATATTTGCCATGTTGCACGGTGCGCATAGAAAAGGTCTAAAAGGATCAGGCTCCTGCCTGCCTTGACAGGAATGCTCCTTCTTACTCTGCAGAGATGGAGCAGAAAAGAGGTGAGAATACACATACAGGCCCATGTGGGCCCAATAGTAGAATGCCTTAGCCCAAAGGATCTTAAATATTTAATCAATATGTTCATTCCAGTTCTTTATTTGGAGTTGAATTTAAAACAAAGAAAGGCAGACTATTACCAGTTTGGTAGTTTATCATTTTAGAAGAAAATCCTAAAATACATTCACCCCCCCCCCCATAACCTAAAATAGCACTAAGAGTGGAAAATATTTTTCTTCTTCATTTTTGTTTAAAGATTCTGTACCCAGGTAAATGACATTACAAAATCTTATTCTGTATTCCTCACTTCTAAATTATATGGTATTTGCTATTTGAAAACTGCCGTTGACTATGGACTAATGTGTTTGTATTATTCTATTTAAGAGATTATGTGAAGAAGCTACATTATAATTAAAGCAGATGTCCAATCATACTACGATTGGATGCTGCTCTAGATATTTGACTGCAACAAACTTCTTAACTAGCAACATTACTGCTATGATATGATTACCTTGGGATTCCTGCAAATTTATATTATTTTACTTTTCTCCCTAATTGATCCAAGTAAATAATATCCTGAGCAAGTTAATAGCAAGTGTTACAGAAATTGGTAATAGGTATAAATTGTTGCTGAGACATCGTGTGCCTGGTATGTCTCACAATTCTTCATATGTAGAATTTTTTCAAGAAACAATGAATCATAAATGATTATTCTCCCAAGAAAATGTGACAGATGTGGACCCATCATTTGTGTTCACGCAGTAATACTGCAGCTCACACATGGAATACTGCCATGTAAGGAAAAACGTTGATCTTAGAGTCAAAAGGAAGCCTAACAGCCATTCTGGTCTAAACCCTAGGATCTTGCCTTCAGCCAGAAAAGAAATTATCACCCCTGTGAGATATAGTAACTGAACCCAAAGTGACTTAGAAACTTGGACTTAGTCATGTATTCAGTTAATAACAAAAGCTGGAACTTAAGATTCTCTCTCTCTTTCTCATGCAACATATCCTGCTCTCTCCCTGAGGAGGCAGGTTTATAAATGATCATTTCCAGAGCATTCTGTGTAACCAACCATTCTATCAAATGTTGTATGGACCGAAAACACTGCTTTTAATTCAAGACTAGTTCATTTTTTGACTATACCTTGCAAACAAAACTGTCCCGGGGAATCCAGACAAAGGACAAAATGATTGGGGGGAAATGGGAAGAGTGTCTACATGACACCCCAAGTCAGGAAGAGGACATTAAGCAAAATGTTTTATAAGAGGACAAGTTAGCCCTAGATTAAGTCAATCTAAATCAATGTTTTTCAAAATGTGGAATTCGGGGAAAGGCCTTCAGCAAGATTTTCAGATGATTCTAACACATGGTGAAGTTTAAGAATTTCCAGTCTACATTAATCCTAGCTCCCAAGAAAACATTAGTTGACAAGATAGCTAAATAAATTTAAGGGTCACAATTAAAAGAAAAACGTAAAGCCTTGCTATTAATGGAATCATTAAAAGGAAAAAATAGTACCTATTTTATCTCTCAGACAAGGACTCAGTTGCAGCTAATATCTATGCCTGCTACATGCTAGGCACTGTTCTAGACTTTTTCTATGTCGTTTTTTGTTTGTTTGTTTTCGTCTAATGCAACCCACAGCAACTCATTTTAGAAATGAGCAGCCTTAGTTGGGAGACCTGTGGAAAAAGTGAGGTATCGTTCTCTGCTGGGCCCTCTGGTGTTCAGTTCTGTGTTCTTCACAGAGTGCTGCAAAAAATATCAGAGCAATCTTTTGATTCTAGAAAGTGATGTAATCGAAAATTTTCATGTATTTTTCCAAAACTGGTCAGACCGTGCAGTCTCTCACTCCTTTGGTATAGTGAAGGAGTTTGAGAAACAAATTATACATCATTGTTGGTAATGGTAGCTCACTCCAACAATGGTGTACGTATGTAGGTAAGTTTAAAGATATCTGTAAGAGCATTAGAAGTAAGTGCACCATTGTGGAATATCATGACAACTAGATTACAAATAGTAAAAAGATACCAGAAGCCACAAGTGTCACCATTTCCTTCTCTAAATGACTATGGAATTTCTCTTGGGGGGGGGGGAGTGAGGAGGTGCTGTGATTTTATTTATTTATTTTTATTTGTTTAAATTTTTCTCCTAGCAACCAACAGTTCAATAAGTGCTGTGATTTAAAACCGAAGTTTTACATTATTCTTAAAAACTCAGAATAACTAAATGACTTTTTCAATTAAATAAATATATTGCATATAGTAATATTCCCCACTGCAAAGGTGTTACAAAAATAAGAGAAATGATGATTTGTAACCATCTTACTAATAATGAACCAGCATCTTTGTCTCAAATGAAAAACTATAATTATTTGCACAATAAATTGGTAGACCTAGCCAAAAATGTTCTCATGGGACATTCTGTGATACGTATAATTAATTACTCCAAAAATTAAGCTTTCTCTGAGGGTAACACATTGTCATCTCATTGGTTTAATAGGCTATTTAAATAAATGTGCCTTAGCCGCACATTTGATTAACAGAAAGGAATTATTTTAAACTGATAATCCGTATGTTGAGTGGAAGGAAAGTGGGCCCACATATTCCATTACAGGACCGTGGATGCAATGTAGGAGATAAACAAACAATGTGGTATTTGAGAAAAGAAATATTCTGCCCAGCCACATTAGTGAATTTGTGTTTCTTTTATGAGTTTATATTGCCTCATTAGAAGAACCTGCTATTCTGAAAGATCTTTAAAAACTTCAGAGTCCTAAACACTCCATTAAGTAAAAATACTTTTCAGTTAAGTGGGTTTGTTTTATGTAATTAAGAATTTTAATGTTTTATATAATTCAGAATTTTAAGTGACATGAACTTGAAGAAGAGTAGCAAACAAAATTTGTAAAATGTAGCCTTTTCTGGTCATCGCCATGTCTACTCAATTTTCTGTTTTCTCTTTCTAGATACACTCTGACATTAGAAATTGTCCCCTGAGAAGTAATTTTAAGATCTATCTGACTCAGTATAAATATATCTGTTAATCAGCCAGAGGTTTATCTCCGTAATACCTTTCCATTATCTTTTAAAGATGTACACTAAAGTGCCTTTAGCATATGTGAGACTGTCAAGAATCTTGATACCTTCCTTATTGCAAGATGACATATTTCTTAAAGACATTTATAATCTCATTCAGATTGGATCTGAATTCACACAGCAAAGGGTTAAATTGAGGCAGTTTCAAGTAGCATTCAAGAAAAAAAAGCTGCTTCAAATTTTAATGTTCCTGTTTAGATTATTTTGTGTTTGAATTTTACAATTGTATAGCTTTCTGTAACCAAAATGGTAATTTTGATATTTTCAGCCAAAATCCAATCATCAAGGCCAAAGAAATGCATGGCTACTTGAATTTCTTATGCAGAATTCCAGTCAAGAATGAACTCATAAGCAGCTGATTCAGTGCCTACATCTACACAAAGCTTTAATGAGTGTGGACAGAGCCTAACAGTATTTCATCTAATTTCTTTGATGTTTTAAGCCAATAAGCACTAAGGTAGCTTTTCTCAGAGGGAAACAGATTTTATTTTCCAGGGGCTAATTAATATGCACCACCTCAGTCCCCAAAGGACCACACAGGTGCCTGTACTATGCCATATGTCATGTGCTATATTCCTGCAAGCTCAAGAGATTAATATACAATTATTATGAATTATTATGTTGCAATGAAGTTAATGTCAGTCTTTTGTTCTAATTAAAGTACAAACTTGGCATCTGAATAGAAGCTTAGCTACAGAAGTGGAGTTAGAGTCTCTGTTTTAATGGACTACATACATTTTTCAATCAAAATGTGTAATTATTTAATTATCTAGCCTGGTCAGTAATTGTGACTCTACAACGTCTTCAAAGAAACTTTATTCAATATGTTACCATGCCGATGGTCACTATTTGGTGTGTGTTTTATCTTTTTAATTTCTTAGATGCTTTCAATATATGCGGTAGTATTTCATTAATATTAATAATTTGTTGTTTACTTTTATATCAGGCTGCTGCAAATAGACTAACTTACTTAGAAAGTTAAAATAAAATGCTATTTCTTTATAAAGACAATTTGGAATATCTGTTTAATGAGAAACAAACACAGATAAAAAATATTTTACTACACCGTTGCAAGTTGTCTGCAGGAAGCAAAATGCCCAGATGGTTAAGTATAGCTCACATAATTATATCCTGAAGATGTTATAAATAATTCTATTTAGAAGCTGAGATAGGATTCTATTAGGTGATTTAGTGTTTACATTTCAAACAGAAAAGTTTAGTGATAAATACATCCCATACATTCTAACTTGCTGCTTGGAGAATATAAATGAAAAAGTATTTATAAAAGAAAAAAAAAACCTTTCTAGAACACTTTGAAGGGCTAATTTGTTTTTATAGACATCTAGATAATTAGCATGTCATTTTGATAGTAGTTTTATATGTGTTTTGAATGTTAATATACACCATGCATTTAATATTTTAATCAAGTCTGCAATGTAGCAACATTTAGGTTTTATGATTTTATAAGTAAAAATTATCAGTGGTATAATATTTAAAAAATCCCAAAATGAAGAATGGCGATGAGCAGGGGAAGATTTATAAATTGATTTGGGATATGATTTGAAGGTTAATTTCTCCAAATAAATTTGCTTTGATTAAAAACAAATATATCTCAAGAAGTGTCCCAATTACTAAATTGCACTGATCTGTTCGTGTTAAGTTTTGTTCAAAACAATTTCATTATTATCTGTGATTCAAAAATCTTTTCATTGTACAGAGATTGTCATTGTCACTGTCTTTGCTGTAATTGATTTTTAATGGTATTGATTTAGAGACATATGCCTCTAGCTTTCTAATTACTATGTATGGCTGAATGTCTCATTTCCATAATGTGTGGTTGCCTATCAGAATTTCTATATTTAGTTCGTGTGATCTCAATTTATTTTATAACTTTTTATGTGTTACTTACATGACTTAAAATGTAGCTTACTTATGAAAGTATGTTGTGATCTGGAATGACAAAAATGGATCAGGATACTACATCTATTAATAATATGAGTGGATATTTTATATTTCAGTTCCTTAAATATTTGCACATAATTGAAAACATTAGTACTATGAAATGAAGGCATCTTTTAGAAAACATGTTCTGATCATAAATGCAGTGAGTATGTACAGTGAAACAGTGATGTTTAAAATGCTCATTTTAAAAATATTAAATACAAGTAAAAATCATTGGTATACAGTGTTTTTATGACAAGATGTACAATATTTTACATACGCAAAATTAATTAGTTATTAGTATATTTTATTAGTGGATTATCTTTACATAATGTACGTCACACTCAAACAGAATGTTTTCTTGTTTAAGGAACATTTTTAAAAGTTTTATCATCTTTTTCATCTTTGTCTTCCATTCTTTTCCTGAACATTAATTTCATATTGGGCCATTTGGGTTTGCTGTTTGTGATAAGTTCTAACATCATGTACCAACATCTGTATCACCTTCAGGGCTAAAGAGTTTTATTTCCTCAAATTTGCTCTAAAAAATGCTGTCATTTATTTTTCACACAGAAAGAGCTCACTATTTGCATGATACAGCAGATGTCATCCATTTTTTTCATTTAGGAAACATTTGCTAAGAGCGTATTCTAGGCCAGGCACTGTATTAGATACTAGAGATACAAAGATAATTAGCATTGTTTTACTTAGAACTTCATAGTCAAATAGGATATTACATTTCAGTTTAACTAGTAGTAATTCCCATAGATAGTGCAGTTTTATCGTAAACATATCGACAGAGCAGAGAACTTAAGGGCACCGTATGGTCAGGCAACATGCCTATCTCGCTGGGCCTTCCCTAAGGCTCTTTAAGACTAAAGAAGAATGTTCCTTCTCCAACAGTCCTACTATGCAATAACCAGCATTTATTACAGGCTTACCATTGGGTCAGACTCTGGTTGCTGAGCGTCACTTGGATGATATCTTTTAATCTTTACAATAGGCTATGAGATAGGTAGAAAACTAAGGGTTAGGGAGATTAATAACTGTGACAGTTATTATGCTACTATATACATAGACTTACATAGATATAAAAACCTTAAAAAATCATTTTAGGGGAAAAATATATATCTATAAAAAATTATACTCTAAAATTAAAACAATATACAAAATTATATATTTATTAATGTGTAAATATGCATTCAAAATATTAAATATACCTAATTTAATTCATGATAGTAGGATAGGAACAAGTGCTTAAGGTGGGCTATAGAGTACAACTTTAACTGCAATGCTTCATTTCTTTTATATATAAAAAGGAAGTATATGCAATAAAACAGTGGGGTGATTAGTTATTGTTCATATTTGTTTATATCCTCCCTTGTCAATTCGAGTGGTGGGCACATGTGTGTTTGTTATGTAATTCTCACTACTTTTCTGAATTAAAAATAAAATCCTCAAGGTAACATAAAATCCTGATAAGATGGTCTGATTCTGGAGCCCGCACTTACAGCCATTAACCTAATTTCTCTTTCTAAATGACACAATTTCATAAGCGTAATCCCTTTCCTCTCCCTTTCTTCAATTATGCTAATCTTATAAAGGCGCTTTATATGGCATTTTCTGATGTTCTAAATGCTTGTAGATATAATTTCAGTATGGTTCTATTTCTGGCCAAATTTGTTTCTCTTCAATTACTCTCTATCTCAGTAAATGCACTGGATTCTCCAGCAAAAAAAAATAAATATCATCTATGATCGTTTTATTTACCTCATTCCCTCCATCCAATCCATCAGTTAGTTCTATTGGCTTTCTGCAAAATATAGCTCCAATCTGTACATTTCTCTATCGCCACTGCCACCCCATCCTACTCAATGCCACTATCCTCTCTCCCTCACATTACATTAGCCTTTATAAGTATTACAAGCAAAATGGATTTTAAAACAGGAAAGTGATCACAAAATTATTGAAACTTCTGGAGTAATAAAAAGGTGTAACTGTTGTATCTCAGAGAAATGGCTACTGACCTTAGGGCTGGAGAAGCATAAAGGAAGAAATCTGCAATAATCCAGGAGCTGACATTCTACTGAAACTCTTGGAAACTGTTGCTCCTGCTGGTGGACCCACTGTGCACAAGGCTTAAAGAGCCACCATAGTTTTGATTAGCAGTCTGGGAGTCTCCACTCCCTCAGACTCCCCTACCAGAAGTAGGGAAAATAAAACAAAACAAAAATCTTCTACACTTTTTTGCCTTTTAATTTCTTGCAAGTGCCTCCTTATTCATGTTCCCAGCCTTGGCATGATGACAGAGGATGTATGTGGTGGGCGTGGGGCTGAGCATGGCTACCACAATCTCCAAATCAGTCTCATTTTTACTCTAAATGAATGAATGAATGAACATACCTAACTCTTACATCCACATATATCAAGATCCCTTGAATTTTTTTCTCTGATTCTATGTAGGTCACTTAACCATATAATGTATAATAAAAAATAGCTTTAAATGGATTTGGTGTAATTTTCCATACCAGTTTCTAGCCAATGAAACCACTAGCTTCAATGCAGAGCTAAGAGAGCAAAAGGCATGTAAACACATAGCCTTAAGTCTTAAAAGGTGACTTAAGAGCAGAGTAAATAAAATTAAATAGTGTAGAAGCCAAGAAAGGTTTCTCAGAGGCAAAAGTATTTGAGTCGAGCCTGAAGAGTGAATAGAAGTTCTTCAGGGGGAAAAGAAGAAGAATGGCACTCCAGAAAAAAGGAACAGTATATGTAAGTCACACAGGATAGTCAGGAAAAGACATTCCCATAGTCTTCTGCTTTGAAATATCTGTTTCTTTTTTCTCAGCCTCAGCAAAGATTGTGATTTTTATGTTGGTTTTCTTTTTTTTTTTTTTTTTTTTTGTGGGAAGAGCAAGCTCCAGACTGCTTCTCTTTTATTATAGCTAGACACCAATTGATATTATAAGTGACAATATAAAATATTTAAGGTGACTATTAATAACTTACAGATAGAACATACTGAACAAACTTTCATCATAATGCAAAAATCACAGCATTAGTGATTTCACACTGTTTTCAGGATAAAACCTATGTGCCTTAGAATGATTCCAAGACCTTTCATGTACGAGTCCCATTCTTCCCTCTCCTCAGTGCTTACTTCTTCTCCCACTCACATCTTATACTCTAACCAAACTGAAGGGCCCTAATTTTCCATCTATGTGCCATGCTTTCTCATGTCTCAATACTTTTGTGACTGTTTTCACTCTGTTAGTGGAACAACCCTCCATTACATGCATACCAAACACATCTCTTTTTTTCCAAAATAAATCTTATTAATAAGGACATTTCAAACTTTTTTTGTGGAAAATTATTCAAAATTATTGATAATAGCACACAAGTTTATTGCTTGGTGTTCTGTATTTCCTGGGATCTGAAGAGTTAATTCTTTGTTGATTCTGTGAGCCACTATAAATCATGTCTGTAAGTTTGTCTTTGATTAAGCTACTTGGGTTGGTTTACTTTTTCTCAAAATCAAAAAAGAAAAGAGAAGAAAAAGTAAAATCCCACCAGATTTCTTGGAAAAATAGACAACAAGCTGAGAGAAAAAGCAAGGCAAATCAACACTGTGTTGCTACCTGGGGCTTCAGCCTCACATCCTTTTTTCATTTAAATATACCATCTAGACTCCATGGAAATATTCTTCACATTGTTTGGCCTGAATGATGGAAGAGACTGAAATTTTGCTGTGCCTATTTAACATTAGAACCCCAAATTCATTGACTACTTTAGTCTTTCTTGTTTTGCTTCATATATGTGGTAATCACTTTCCTCCTTTCTCCTTTACTCTCAGTAAATCATCTTACTTCTTCCTCCTTCAAACATAAAAACATAACTGTATTCAATCTCATTTAGGAAAAGAAAATATTAACCACAATGGCAATAACAAACTCAATGGCCTTTCGCAGTTCTACATCTCCATTTAAGCACTTACTTATCTTTTACCTTCCCTCATAATTAGACTTTTTTCAGATTTGCTAAATATTCAGATGTTCTTTCTTCATCTCTCACTAAAGCCCCATTCATTCCTTGACAATCTGGATTGTGCTCTCAATATTCCACCCAATGCAATTTTAAATAATTGCAATATAACCTCTCTAAGCAAGGTAAACTGTAATTTATTGTACAAATGAGGACAAGATTTCAAAGTAAAAGGAAGCATTATTATTAATTATTCTGGGAAATCAGGAGTCAATATTATCCTGGCTCAGGAAGTGTGGTCACTGTTTTATCTCTAAGGTACTAAGTGTAATGAATATATTTCAATTCTCACCTTACATGACTTCAACGATATTCAAGTCCTTTGACATTTCTACTTCCTTAAAATAATATTTTATCTTGGACCCCATTTAATAACATTAATTAACCTAGTTTTTCTCACCCAAAGTGCTGATTGAACTGGCATAGTTTGGATGCCTAGAGGCAGCTAAGGACAAAGAAAACGGGCAGCACAGTTTACTGTGACCTGCATGGCTCAGTAACATTGGGAGAAGACACATAACTCAAAGCTTCTCCCAGGGAGGCAGGGAGAGAAGTGGAGTATCCTGCAAAGGTCATGACTCATGGAATAGCAGTCAGACACCAGAGGGAACAAGAGAATATAGGATCCTGAAAATAAAACAAAACAAACAAAAAACACTAAATTCTTCTAATTAGGAATCAACAGGCACAAAAATTAAAGAAGACTCATGCAGAGAAAAAAATTGAGAGGCTCCCAGAATCTTTAGCTGTGCAGATTGGTGAAGGCATTTTCTCACTGAATCCAGTCCATAAGGAGTGGGAAGTGTAGCTACTTCTTCAAACCAATGCAAAGCTACAAGGAAAAAGGAGTCAGGGAAATATGACCTAATCAGAGGAATAAACCAACTCTCCAGTAATTGACCCTAACAAAATGGATATAATTGAATTACCTGACAAGGAATTAAAAATATTTGTTTTAAAGAAGCTCGGTGAGTTACAACAGAACACATATGAACAACTAAACAAAATCAGGAAAATGATACATGAACAAAAGGAAAATATCAAAAAAGATATAGAACATACAAAAAAGAAAAAAAACCCAACAAATTCTAGAGCTGAAGAGCGTAATAATTGAATGGAAAAATTCACTAGAGGGGTTCAACAGCAGACTTGAGGACAAAAACTGATCACTTGGGCAGTATTCTGAAAGGCTGGCATGTTGGAAGCAAACATTCCACTCTTCTCTCTATGGAAGAAACAACAGGTTCTGCACCTTCCCCCAATCTTAGAATACGCTGGCTGCAACAAATCTCTTGCTCCTTTCCTTTGTTCAAGGTTGTGCTGAGGCATCAAAACTATGCTGGTACCATCTATGTTCTATGTGAGGTGAGAAAGAAACCAATCCCTTGGGCAGCATCCTGAGAGGGTGAATGTATTGGATACAAACTCCTCCTTCACTCTTGCCCTAAGATAAAATCAGGGACCAAATAAATCACTCTCAGTGCTGAGCAGTGCCACTTGGGGGAAGGGCTGACACGGATAAAGTGAAATTGCTCATCTTATCTATTTCAATTATGGCCGTTTCTTTATGGGTCTTCTTTATTTTGTGCTCTTCTGCAGTACTGCAACTTCTTTTAGATTCTGGACTTGTTTTAAAAGTATTTTGGTCAGTGTATCATGGCTGACATCACTCTCAAAGTTGTTTAGCATTTTTTAAAAATCAATTAATCAATGTAGTTCATTATGTTAGTAGACCGGAAATGCAAAACATTACACCTATAGAAAAAAGTGAACCTTGGACTGTATCTCACACCTTGTACAAAAATTAACTTAAATGGATCATAGACTTGAATATAAGAGCAGCAACTATAAAAGATATAGAAAAAACATACTAAAAATCTCTATAAGTTAGGCAATTATTTATTTATAATAAATAGCACAAACCATAAAACTTTTAAAAAAATCAATTAAGTGGGCCTAACTAATATTTAAAACTTTGCTCTTTAAAAGGCATTTTTAAGGGAAAGAAAAGGCAAGAAAAAAATTGGTAGAAATTATTTGCAAAGAATATTTTAAAAAGTTACCATATTCAAAATAAAAACAGAACTCTTACATTTCAATAATGACTCAAAAAATTCAATAAGTAAAATTTCAAATGAATACTTTATTAAAGAAGAGGTATAAATGACAAAATATATCCAAATAGTCTATACTGTGTTATCACTGCACAAAGAATGACAACAACAAATTTTTGCAAGATTATGGAACAATTTAAACTCTCATACATTTGTTGGCAGGAAAGCAAAATGGTGTAGCCACTCAGGAAAGCAACTTGACAGTCTCTTATAAATTGAAACATACATACAATGTGACCCAACAATCCGACCCTAAGCCAGTTACTCAAGGTAAATAAAAATACATTTCTAAAGAAAAAATTCGTGTGTACATGTTTATAACAGATTTTATAAAATGGAGACAAACCAAATGTCCATAAACTGTAGAAATGATATAATACATAGTAGGATATCCATAAAATGGATTATAAGCCTATCTCAGAGAAATTGCAGGTATGGTTCCACACCACGCCATGTGAATATTGACATAAAGTGAGTCACACAAATTTTTTTGTTTCCTACTGCAAACAAAATCTATGCTTATACTATACTGTAGTCTATTAAGTGTGCAATAGCATTATGTCTAAAAAATGTACATATTTTAATTAAAAATTCTGTATTGCTAAAAAATGCTAACAATCATCCAAATGTTCATGGAGTCATAGTATTTTGCTGGTGGAGTGTCCTGTCTGGATGTGGATGGCTACTGACTGATAAGAGTGGTGGCTGATGAAGGTTGGGGTGGCTGTGGCAATTTCTTAAAATAAGACAACAGTGGAATTTGTTGCATTGATTAACTCTGCCTTTCACAAAATATTTATCTGTAGCATGTGATGCTGTTTGATAACATTTTACACATAGTAGAACTTCTTTCAAAATTAGAGTCAATCCTCTCAAAACCTGTCACTGCTTTATCAAGGAAATGTATGTAATATTCTAAATCCTTTCTTGTAATTTCAGCAATGTTCATGGCATCTTTACTGGGAGTAGATTTCATATCAAGAGACCACTTTCTTTGCTCCTTCATAAGAAGCAACTCCTCATCCATTCAAGTTTGATCATAAGATTGTAGCAATTAATTCACATCTTCAGGCTCCACTTCTAATTCTAGTTCTCTTGATATATCTATCATATCTGTAGTTACTTCCTCCACTGAAGTTTTGAATTTCTCCAAGTCATTTATGAAAGATAAAATCAACTTCTTTCAAACTCCTGTTAATGTTAATATTTTGATCTTCTTCCATGAATGACAAATGTTTTAATGGCATCTATAATGGTGAGCCCTTTCCAGAAAGTTTTCAATTTACTTTGCCCAAATCCATCAGAAGAATCATTCTCTATGGAAGCTATAGCCTATGGAATGTATTTCTTAAATAATAATACTTGAAAGTCAAAATTACTCCGTAATCCAAAGGCTGCAGAATAGAAATGTGTTAGAAGGCATGGAAACAACACTCATTTCCTTGTACATCTCCTTCAGATCTCTTGGGTGACAAGGTGCATTGTCAATGAGCAGTAATACTTCTAAAGGAATCTTTTCTTTTGAGCATTAGTTCTCAAAAGTGGGCTTACCATGATATCAACAGATGTGCTGTCATCTAGGCTTTGTTTTTCCATTTACGGAGCACAGGCAGAGTAGATTCAGCATAATTTTCAAGGGCGCTAGGAATTTCAGAATGGCAATTGAGCAGTAGATTCAACCTCATGTTGCCAGCTTCCTTAGCCCCAAACAAGATAGCCTGAGCTTTGAAAATTTAAAAGCCAGGAATTGACTTGTCCTCTGTAACTATGAAAGTCCTAGATGGCAACTTTGTCCAATAGACAGCTTTTTCGTCCATACTGAAAATCTGTTGTTTAATGTAGCTACCTTCATCAATTATCTCAGCTAGATCTTTTGGATAACTTATTGCAGCTTCTGCATCAGCACTTGTTGCTTCATGCTGTACTTACATGTTGTGGAGATGGCTTATTTCCTTAAACTTCATGAACCAACCTCAGTTAGCTTCAAACTTCTGCAGTTTCCTCACTTCTCTTGGCCTTCATTGAATTGAACAGACTTCAGAACCTTTCTCTGAACTAGTCTTTGGTTTAAGGAAATGTTGTGGCTCCTGTGATTCGGACTGCTAAAATTTTATCCATATGCACAATAAAGCTGTTTCACTCTTTTTATTCTTCATGTATTCACTGGAGTATCACTTTTAATTTCCTTCAAGATCTTTTCCTTTGCAATCACAATTTGACTGGTTGGCACAAGAGGACTAGCTTTCAACCTATTTTGACTTTTGACATGCCTAAGTTTAATCATTTCTAGCTTTTTATTTAAGGTGTGAAATGTGGGATTCTTCATTTCACTTGAGCACTTAAAAGCCACTGAAGGGTTATTAATTGGCCTACTTTGAATATTGTGTCTTAGGGAATAGGGAGGTCCAGAAGAGGGAGAGAGACAGGGATTGGCCAGTTAGGGGAGCAGTCAGACCACATACAACATTTGCTGACTAAGTTTCTCATCTTATATGGGCACGGTTTATGGCATGGCAAAACAATTTTTATAGTAGCATTAAAGATCACTGATCACAGATCACCATAACGATATAACAATCATGAAAAAATTTTGAAATACTGCAAAAAATTACCAAAATGTGACACAGAGACACAAAGTGAGCACATGCTGTTGGCAAAGTGGGTCTCCCATAGACTTGCTTGATGCAGAGTTGCCATAAACCTTCAATTTGTAAAAAAAAAAAAAAAAAAAAAAATTACAATATCTATGGAATTAAATAAAGAGAAGAACAATAAAACAAGGTATGCTTATATTATCTAGGAATAAAAAGAATGAAATTATTGCTATATTCTAACAAGAGTGAATCTCAAAAGTATTATACTAAGTGAAGCAAGCCATATGCAAAAGTCTGTTGGTGGGAGACAATTCACAACGACATTTCTACACATTGTGACAGCTTTTGTTGAAGACCCTCTTTTCAAGGATGTTTGTTATGCAAAACTCTCAGAAGGAAGAGATAGTATCTTCCTTGGAAGAAAGAGATTTGTTTACTAAGCACTATAGTAAGGATATCATCTCACACACAGAACAAAGGTTAGGCAGGTTTATTAACAGCCCATTGAAAACACTGGAGGTAAGCTAAGCTCAGGGTTCCTCAGCTTTACACAGATCAACTGATGTGTAGCACCCTCCTGGGCCTGCCTTTGTACCACCCACATGAGACTTGAAAGGACGAGGTGAATGGACAAGAACATGAACTTTATATTGCCTGCTGTACTATGTGTAATAAACTTTCAAAATCCAATTGGGACACGCTGCTAACTGGTTAAATTTATGAGCATATGGCAAGCCAATGTAGCGGCTTCAACCACTGTGCTGATGCTGCTTAGGAACTGCTTGACAATTGTATCATGTAATATTGCATTTATATGAAATTCTAGAAAAAGAAAAAACCGTAGTGACAGAACCTGATCAGAATTTGCTAGGGGCTGGATGTAGGGGTGAGGGAAAAATGCAGGTTTCCTACCACTGAGCTCCCCTGTGTACTGATCTGTAGCCTGTTAGGGATCAGCTACAAAGCTCTCCTACCCGCCCCCTGCACTCCTCGTCCCGTCACCTCCACCTCCAGAAAAATTGTCATCCATGAACCTATGAAACTTAGGAAATGGGGGAGGGGGCAAGGGCACAGCAGGAGGTGAGTTGGGCGGGGGAGCAAAGCTTCATCTGTATTTACAACCTCTCCCCACTCTCCCCATCACTCACTGGCATTTTTGCTTGAGCTCCTCCTCCCACCACCACCCCGCCAACCCCGACCATCGTCAAAGAATTGTCTTCGGTGAAACCGGTCCCTGCTGCCAAAAAGGTTGGGGACCGCTGCACTACCACTTAGCAAAAACACTATACTAACCTGGAGTGCTCAGAAAGATTGTTACAAAGTAAACTATCAGGTAGCAAAATAACTACTGGGCCCAGAAAAAGTGCCTATCACTTTCTTGGGGGGTCTCAGCAGTTTCCTGCCCTGAAGTAGCCAAATCAAACCAGCCCTAACTGCTTTAGAGCTGCTTTTGGTTGTTTTAGAGTGCCCTTTAGCTAACTGTAATACTAAAATCCCTGCCTAATGGAAAACTGGAATATCGTTAACATAGTATGGGGTTGTATGACAGAGCATGATGATGGTATTGCACATGCTTGATTTGTTTCACTGTGAACAAGCAATCACGTAATGTAAAAGTTCTGAGTCATTCACTGGGAAGGGATTTAAGGCAACACCACACAGGATGGGCAGATGTGGATTTTGCGTACAAGAAAGCTCCTGCAGAAGAAATTCCTGTGCTACCCAGGAGCAAGTGCCCTTGTAATTAACCTCTAATAAACTCATCTAAATTACCAAGCTAGACTTATCACTTATCTGAGTCATTCTTTGGTCTCCAGGATACATCTCAGTTTGGGGGGCAGTTTTTCTATACTGTCCTGGGCTTTTCCCTAAATAAGGGATAAGGGTTTTATTGCACAATGGGCAAGGGAAACTTTTGAGGTGATGTGCATGCTTTATGTTTTGATTGTGGTGATGGCTACATGATTGTTTAAATTTGTCAGACCTCATTAAATTGTATATTTAGGATTGGTGAATTTTATTACATGTAAAATTTAATTCAATACAGCTAATTAAAACCACCAACCAAGAGTTTGAAAGAAAGAACAGAAAAGTAGAGTGAAGAGGAAAATGATGGAGGACTAAATTATCATAGTGAAAGGACAGTCACTTTAAGGTCCCACAGATTCCCAGTAAAATGAATGAACACTTTGTCATTGCCGACATACTGTAACATTTTAAAGCACCAAGTTTAGATAATCCTAAAAATTCCAGAAAATAAAGCAAAATAAAACTTTAAGAAGTCATTATACCAGGCTTTCTTCAAAGGAAGGAGCACTAAAGTAGCATCAAACTTATCAATGATCTCTTCCAAGTTTTAAGGAAAAATGATTTAATGTTATAATTCTCTGACCCATTAACTCTTAACATGTCCCCTGTGCTGCCAATGTATTTTGGCCTTGCCTACATTTCTAGTTGTCTGTGTTCTAGTCTCATTAGCCTCTGTCATAATCTTGGACTTTCCCAAGAACTTCCTGGCACAGTGATTTCCACGTACCATTCCCAATACTGGGGATGCAGGTTAACTAGCAAATAGAGAAGACAAGAGCTTCTGCTAACTAGCAAATAGAGAAGTTGCAGTTAAATTCTCACCTTTTCATGAAATCGTGCCAGGACACATTAACTATCCCCATTGTTTGTTCTCATAGTAACATGTACTTTTCCATCACAAATTATTTCCATTGTAGCTGTTATTTTGCATGCTTTGTAATTAATAACCCCACTAGAATGTAGGTTTAATAACGTGGTATCAATTTCTTATTTACTACCATTGTATTCTACATGCCTCATGGATCTGGCACTAAGTAGGCATTCAATATATATTTGTTTGATGAATGGTCAAAAGAAACAAAAACACGTAAAAAAAAATTTCTTGGAGCAGTCTGGGTTGTCCTACTATCCCTACCTGACGAAGTGAAGAGAAAGAGAGCAACACGCCTCTATGTGCTCGAACACTAAACCCTGGGGAAAGTTCAATCCTATAAGGTCAATAAAGTGTTAGTTAGACTAAGCATTACAGGAGTGCTCCTCTTTAAGGGAGAGGTGGAGAGAGGTAAGGGGTAAGAGAGAGGAGTATCTATGTTTTCTAATGTTCACCAGTATCACTTCCATCCTTAGAGTTAGATGACTCTGCACCTTTTCCTTGGAAATCACTTCATTTTCTACTTTAAGAAACATGTGGAGGCCGGGCGCGGTAGCTCACTCTTGTAATCCTAGCACTCTGGGAGCCCGAGGCGGGCAGATTGCTCAAGGTCAGGAGTTCTAAACCAGCCTGAACAAGAGCGAGACCCTGTCTCTACCAAAAATAGAAAGAAATTAATTGGACAACTACAAATATATAGAAAATATTAGCCGAGCATGGTGGCGCATGCCTGTAGTCCCAGCTATTCGGGAGGCTGAGGCAGAAGGATTGCTTGAGCCCAGGAGTTTGAGGTTGCTGTGAGCTAGGCTGACACCACGGCACTCTAGCCTGGGCAACAGAGTGACACTCTGTCTCAAAAAAAAAAAAAAAAAGTCCAGGCCATCATGTTGCTTGAATACATCTCCCAGGATGAGGCCGCTCTGGTGTGCAGATTTCCGTTCTATCTCGTCAGGTTCCCAAAGCAGGAGTGATCTTAACAAACACACAGCTTCACTCTTTCAGCCATCTCCTGGCTGTATGAGTCAATTCCCTAAAATAAATCTCTCACTGTCTCTAGCTCTCCATAGAGATGGAGCGAGAGACAGTGGCTAGAGAGGTAAGACTATACAGATCTATCTATCCAGCCAGCCAGCCTATTGGTTCTGATTCTCTGGAGAACCATCACTGACACAGGTACGTTATTGAATCTAATCTACAGGAGAGAAGAACTAAGTGGATTTGTGCTGTCACCGGTAAAGCAGCAGCAGTCACTCGTGTTGGCCAGGAGAGGGGGGTGTTTGGTCACTATTGTGATTTAGACAATGTTCTTTTGGTTTGTCTGACATGAGTACAAGATTGCTTTTTATTTTCTCAAGAAGAAAAACAATAACATTTATTAGACACCTCTTATAAGTCCCTTGCAAAACACTGTATAGAGCCAGGCATGGTGGAATCCCCTTGTAATCCCAGCTACTCAGGAGTCTGAGGTGGGAGGGTCATTTGAACTCAGGATTTCAAGACAAGCCTGGGCAACATAGCATAGACCTTGTCTCTAAAACCAACAATGGCTGGGTGTGGTGGCTCAGGCCTGTAATTGTAGCATTCTGGGAGGCCGAGGTGGGAGAATTACTCTAGGTCAGGAGTTCGAGACCACTCTGAGCAAGAGCAAGACCCCGTCCCTGCTAAAAAAATAGAAAAATATTAGCCAGGCATAGTGACTTGAACCTGTAGTCCCAGCTACTTGAGAGGCTGAGACAGGAGGATCGCTTGAGCCCAGGAGTTTGAGGTTGCCGTGAGCTAGGCTGATGCCATGGCACTCTAGCCCGGGCAACAGAGTGAGACTCTGTCTAAAAAAAAAAAAAAAAAAGTAAAAATGATGTCTATTTATCCTGAAAGCTCT